>PVKS010001358.1:114743-144609 GCA_004027875.1 Aplodontia rufa | reverse complement strand
AAAAGGCCTTTGATAAAATCCAGCACCCTTTTATGTTCAAAACTCTAGAGAAGATGGAGTTCAAAGGACCATTTCTGAACTTTGTTAAGGCCATATATGCTAAACCCTCAGCTAGTATAATATTAAATGGAGAAAAGCTGAAAGCATTTCTACTAAAGTCGGGAACAAGACAAGGCTGTCCGCTCTCACCACTTTTATTCAGTATTGTTCTTGAGACCCTAGCTGGAGCAATTAGGCAAGAGAAAGAAATCAAAGGGATAAAAGTAGGAAGAGAGGAAGTCAAACTCTCTCTTTTTGCTGATGACATGATCCTGTAACTGGAAGATCCAAAAAACTCCATCAGTAAACTGCTTGAACTCATAAATAGATTTAGCAAAGTGGCAGGATACAAGATCAACATGCATAAATCAATAGGTTTCCTATATACTAATAATAACAGGACTGAAGAAAAACTCAGGAATACAGTCCCTTTCAAAATAGCTTTGAAAAAAATAAAATACTTGGGAATTAACCTCACAAGGGAAATCAAAGATCTCTTCAATTAAAACTATCGAACATTGAAGAATGAAATCCAAGATGACCTAAGAAGATGGAAAGATGTCCCATGCTCTTAGATAGGCAGAATTAATATAATAAAAATGGCCATGCTACTGAAAGCTTTATATAGATTTAATGCTATCCCTGTAAAGATACCTATGTCTTTCTTTACAGACATAGAAAAAGCAATTATCAAATTCATTTGGAACAATAAGAAACCAAGAATTGCCAAAACACTACTAAGCAGGAAAGATGAAACAGGTGGTTTTGCCTTTCCAGATCTAAAACTATACTATAGAGCCATAGTAACGAAGACAGCATGGTATTGGCATCAAGATAGGAAAGAAGACCAATGGAGTAGAATAGAAGACCCTGAAACAAACCCTCAAATCTTTAAAAATCTGATTTTTGACAAAGGGGGACAAAATATTACATGGAGAAGTGACAGCCTCTTCAACAAATGGTGCTGGACAAACTGGTCATCCATCCACTTGCAGAAAATTGAAATTAGACCCATATCTTTCTCCTTGCACAAGAATAAAATCAAAATGGATCAAGGAGCTAGGTATTAAACCAGCTACCTTGCAACTGATAGAAGACAAATTAGGTCCAACACTTCAGCATTTGGGAGTATGCAAAGACCTTCTCAACATATCTCCTAAAGTGAAGGAAGCAAAGTCAAAAATCAGCAAATGGGATGCCATAAAACTAAAAAACTTTTGTACTGCCAAGGAAACAACCAAAAGAGTCAAGAGGTTTCCTACGGAAATGGAGAGAATCATGGGCTATGATTCCTCTGACAAGGGTCTCATATCCAGAATCTACAAAATCCTCAAAAACCTCAACTACAAAAACACAAACAACCCAATTAGTAAATGGGCCAAAGAGCTAAATAGAGACTTCTCACCAGAGGACATTGATCAAGCCAATGAATACATGAGAAAGTGCTCTAAATCTCTAGTAATCAGAGAAATGCAAATGAAAACCACATTAAGATATCACCTTATGCCAGTCAGATTGGCAAAGATGAAGAAAATAAACAATAATAGATGCTGGAGGGGCTGTGGAGAGATAGGCACACTAACACACTGTTAGTGGAACTGCAGACTGGTACAGCCCCTCTGGAAAGCAGTGTGGAGAATCCTCAAAAAACTAGGGATGAGCCCACCATACAACCCTGCTATTCCACTCCTGGGTATCTTTCCAGGGGATTTAGAATCAGTTCATTATAGTGACACAGCAATATCGATGTTCATAGCAGCACAATTTACTATTGCTAGGCTATGGAAACAACCCAGATATCCCTCACTGGATGAATGGATCCAAAAACTGTGGTACATTTATACCATGGAATTTTACACAGCAATTAGAAACAATGATATTGCAGCCTTTGAAGGTAAATGGATGGCTATGGAAGAAATCATGCTGAGTAAAATCAGCTTAACCCAGAGAACTAATGGTCGATTGTCTCCACTTATCTGTGGAGGTTGGGACTAGACCCTGGCCAGTGAGAAAGTGGTCTATTATCATGTGTTAAATCCAGATAAGATATAATGCTATACAACATAATCCTTTTTTAGAGATATGGGGGGAAGGGGAAGGGAGGGATAAGGGAGAGTAATTGAGAGGGCATTCCTGGGGGTAATTGTAATATCCATAATCTATACACATTTTATATTATTTTGCTAAAAACTTGTATGGTTGTTCAAAAATAAAAAAAATTAAAAAAAAAGTGCTGGAGATCTAAAATGCTCCTAGTTCAATCTCCAGTATTGCAGAAATTTTTTTGTTTTTTTAAAGTGGTTAAATTTATTACCATATTTTCAGCATAATCTCTTAAATTTTATCTACTCTTCTTTCATTTCTAACTTTATCCAAGTGTATCTACTTTTTTCTTCTGATTTATTTTGGAAGCATTAAACCAAAACTCGTGAAACCAGAGGTTCTCTATGAAAAGGGCTTTATTGAGCCAATACAGATGGTGCCAGAAAGGAAGGCCAAGGTCCTAAGACAAACAAGTTCCTGCAGTAACCACAGCAACCAACAGTAAGGCTCTACAGCAGTTGGAAAAATGCTCACTGGACCTTAAAAAGCCAGTGTATTTTATAATGAAAATATGGGGGAAAGAAAGCAGAAGTTATTTATAGTGAACCTGTCACTGATGCTGGTTTTGTGGATGTTGGGTTCATGTCCTCTCAGAGTCCAAGAATGAAACTGAGGGACACCGAGGCAAATGGAGCAAACAGAGTTTGTTTAAGAAGAGATAGAAAGAAAAAGACTTATGCAGGAGAAGAGAGTCTTGTAGCAGGGAACTCAAAGAGGGGATGTGACTCGCCTTTTTTAATATTCTCTTCCCTTGATTAATCATTGCGTTCCCTCATGCCTAGGCATATGAGCGTGAAATTCTGGTCTAAGCTAGTTATGGGCCAGGAGCATCTTTATCAGCAGAGGGGAAGTTACTATCTGGACTACCATTGTTAGCAAAGGGAATTTGAAGCTGATATGCACCTCTGCTTACTTAGGGTAATGAATATTCTTTGCTCTCTCAGAAAAATGACCATCAGCTAATTTCCTCCTGATTGACCTGCATCATTCTACTTACACTGACTGCCTAACTTTCTCTGCCTTATCACCAGAAAAGAGACTTCTTGGGAGAAAGTTCTAAGAAGTTCCCAGAGGGGAGAGGCAATTCAAATCAGGACCAGCAGGGTTCTTAGCATATATGACTGAAAAGAATTTCAACAAAAACCTAAGACATAGATAGAAAGCTATTTAGGAAGTAGATACACATTCAAGGGAGAATGCAGGCTTTCTTGAGAGTGAGAAGCATCACCTTGAGCTGGGGGTCCAATATTTATGTAAGGGCTGTAGTTAGGAGCCACGCTGAACGTACAGCCAGATGGAGTTGCACAGTTTTGCACCAGTTGTCCTTTGCAAGGGCATGGGCCAAGGACAGGTTGCTCAAGATTCACATGTGCTTTCTGCAGTGGCTTGTGGGCATTTCCTTTAAGACTCAGTAAATCTTTCTTTTTATCCTGAATCCCAATCTAGTGGCTATAGATGAGAGGATTGCATAAAGTGGGGGAAATTTTAGGATAGGAGAGCAGACAATATTTGTGAAATCAATTCATCCATATTAGCTTTACTTTTTTGCTAAAATATAATATGATGCATAACATCTTATAACTTTTTGATGATATTTTGAATTCTTTTGTATGTGAATAAGCATTGAATTATGTTACCAAAAATGTAATGGAGTTATGCAGTATATCTTTCACTCAGAAAAATTATTGAGATTCATCCATGTTGTAGTGTTTATCGAATAGTTCATTCCTTTTTATTGCATAAATAGTATTTTATTGTTTGTTTATTGATGAACATTTATTTTTGGTGGGTTTTTTTATTTTTTATTTTTTTTTTTTGGCATTTGGAGGTGCTGGGATCAAACCCAAGCCTTACACATGCTAGACAAGTGCTCTATCACTGAACTATACCCCCAGCCCAATTTTCTTTTTTAATTATTAAAAATAAAGCTGCTATGAAAATTTGTGTACAAGTCTTTGTATAGGAATGCTTTCACTTCTCTTAGTAAATACCTAGCAGAGAAATAGCTGGGTATTATGGCAAGAAGCTTCTGACCTGTTTTCCAAGTGATTGTACCATTTTTTTTTTATTTCACCAGTAATATATGAGATAATTCTTCCACCATTTTACAAATACTTTGTCAGACTTTTTAATTGTAGCCATTATAATAGATATGTGATGATTTTTCATGTGGTTTTAATTTGCATTTACCAATAACTAATGATGTTGAACACTTTTCTGTGTATTTGCCATTTATACGCCTTTTTTGGTAAAGTGTTTCATTTACATCCGTTTTTTGCACAAATAACATTCCATCGTTTATTTGTTGATGGGCCCCCCCTCCACAGGTTTCTCCCGAATAAACCTGTTACTGTTGAGCTTCCTCTCTCCTCTCTTTCTTTCCTTCATTTTGTCTCTTTCCTATACTGGGAGAAAATACTAACAATCATGTATGATAAATGAAATATATATAACAGACAGTGAAATCTAAAAACCCAATAATAAAAAATAATTAGCTCAATTTAGAAACAAAGGACTTGGGTTTGGAGAGGTGACTCAGTGGAAGAGCAAGCACGTGCCTGGCATGTGTGAGGTCCCAGGTTCGATCCTCAGCATGCATACACAATAAGGGGAAAACAAAAACCAGATGAAAAAAATTAACACACTTATCTCTCTTTAAAAAAACAACAAACAGGAGAGAGAGTGTGTGTTAATTTTTTCATCTGGTATTTGTTTTTCCCTTATATTTGTGTATGCATTTATGATTGTACAAAGTGTCCCCTTAAGTTGGGGAATGCTATCTGATTTCTATAAGGTAGCTTAAATATTAGAACTAAACAATCATACCAGTGGAAAAACAGATTAAGTTTACCCACATAGGGGGTTAGGGAAATTCATGGATCTAAAACCGACTTAGAACAAACTTGTGTCTCTAGTAGTGTCTTCTTGTAACCCTGTGTTATTTACTTGTGGGAAGAATGACACAAGCATACATTTTGAGTTACATTAAAAGAATCATTGTTTTTTTTTTCTTTTCAATGCCCATGTACGGCTGTGCTTTGCTTATAACTCTCCTACCAGTTGGTGAAAATTGACTTTTTTGCTTATCTATTCCTAGGTAAGCTGAGATTCCTCAGGAAGCCACTCTTAGGGACGTGTGACAGCCTCTTAGCTCCTTTAGCTTTTCTCTACCAGTGGTGCCATCTACCAGGATGGGTCAGCATCTTGCTGACCACATGTAGCTTCCCTTGAAAGCATCAGGGACATTTCCCTGTCCAATGAGCATCCTCCTTACAGACTGTGCACAGGTTGGCTTAGAGAAGTCTCATTATCCCCTGAGTTTTTGTTGACCAAACTGGGCAAGTGTCAAAATATTGACATTTTCCTTAACCCTTTAACTTCCTTAGCTTTGGTATCCTGGTTTTAGTATTAAACATTCAGCAGGTCAGTTTCACCAGTCCTAAAGTAGGAGTACTGGGCTTTAATTTTAATGTGTACAGTTTTATAGTAACTCCTTTTATTTAATTAGGATCAATAACAGCGATTTAAGTTAGTATTATATCTTATCTGCCCTGCAGGGGATGGCATGTCTTAACTCAGGTTTTTCTGTTAGAAGTAGTACTTCTGCAAAACGCTAATAAGCAACAGTTTTAAAGTTTTACAAGGAAAATACAAAATGGAATTAACAAGAGTTAGGAACATAATCAGTTTATGTAATAGCTGTGAACCAAGAATTATAATTTGTATATATCCTGTTTGTTTTGAGATTACAGTAATATTTACAATAAAAATTTTTATTTTGAACTTAACTTTAAATAAACTTAATTCTAGACTGCTTTGGAACCATAAAGTGAGAGGCTGAGTCTTAACTCAGGCAAGGCAGAGCTCTTGACAAATATTAAGTATTTTATTTCTGAAGCTAATCTTTGCCCCTTAAAAGTATCATCCTATAACTTTCTCATGTATCATTTCCTGAGTATTTGAATATGCATTTAGGAAACAGTGTTAATGGTCAGAAAAAGACTTAGTCAAAGCATAGAGATATGCCAGGCTTTCAAATGGCAGTATGGATGGCCCTTCTATGTCAGATACAATATAAAAAAGAGAGCACTTATTCAGTTTTAGTGGAAATCTCAGAAAAGTTTACAGAGTGTTCCACCCAAGTCCACTTCAACTTTTGACTGACAGCAAGATGACATCAGACTTTCAAGTCCGTATTGCCATGGCAACTCTAGGTCAATTTGGCCCATGTTGACTGGTTCTAACTAGATTCTGGTTAGGAGGATTATCCTTATCTCCCTGAGTTTCAGGATCTGGTCTCAAAACTCTTCTCCTTCAGGGTAACTTGGGTTCCTTTTATTAACATTATTTTGGGCCCCTGTTCCTCTGCAGGTAACAGGTAGCTTGCTGAAGAATGTGACATAGTCTGTTCACTTAGATCAGGCAGGCTCCCCTGCAGGTAAATTGCCTTTTGGAAAAGAAAGCATGTGGGGTCAGCACAGTGTACCCATTTGATAGAATTATTCTCTTATCCTAGTGTTCCCAACATTTACTCTGTCTGTTCCCTAACACTGGAGGAGGTTGCTACAAGACAGAGAAAGAGAAAGGAGTGACTTATTCACTGGTAGATTGGCAGGTAGGACTCTGCCTTAGGAGTCCTTAGGTCATGCTAAGAAATTATTTCAGCCTGTTATTTAAGGAGCTGCTGAGTGAGGGCCTCCCTCTACCATTAGGTGAGAGCCATGAAAGGAGATTAAAGTGGAGAAGGAGCTTCCATGTACGATCGATTGGTTTCTGGCCATCTCTAGGGACCCTGCATTTACAGCAAGGATTAGCCCAAGCCAGAGAATTAGGGTGCTACTAAGAGAGACCTCAGTTTCTTGATTGAATGGATTGCCATGAAAGGAAACTAAAGCAAGAACAGATTAATATTTTCTCCGCTAAGGCAGAGAGTGATTAATAAGTCTCACTTTAGCAAAGCCTTTCCCCTGAGTGTCATGTGGCTGACAGGGTCTCGGTATTTTTGATAGAGAGTATATAAAATTGAGTAGAGAATTCCTGGAAGAAAAGTGATAAAGCAAATGTCTGATCCCAGGTGAATCTCTGTAAGTGTAACACAGAGCGTGGGTTCTGTTTTGTAAAAAATCCATGGACACAGGATCAGACAGAGCAAAGTAACAGGACTTATAGTATTAGAAAAGAAGCCCAATCCCCAAAGAGGGAGGAGTCCCAAGAAAGGTATCCCTTGAGGGGGTTTTCATTGAAGAGAAGAATGTGAAAAGTTGAGCAGTTTGGGCAGAAAGAAGATCTGGAGTAGAGGTACCAGGCCTGGAGTGCAGGCCTGGACACAGAGGACCTCAGACCATTTGCCATTGCAGTGGAGAGTATAATATTTCTGATAATTTTGGAGTCAAATGTGCCATTTTCAGACCAGTGACTATTAATTTTCCAGTTTATATTGGGGTCAGGCAATATGACAGAAGAACACCAGTCTTTCAGGTTTGACAGTGTCTAGGGTCTGGATATGTTTGGGAAGGCACCCCCAGGGGATGTCTCATGGAAGCTTTGATGGGATCTGGCTGGACAAGATGGATTGAAGAGAGCCCCCAAGGACATCTCTGCAAGAGACCTGGAGTCTAACCTCTCCAGTGAGGTGATAAGTATGACCAGTGTTGCATGTGGGAATAAAATGGAGAATAATCTGTGATCTGGAGGTTTAGTCAGACAGAAAGAGGGGAAAGACAAGAATGAGGTTTCCAGAGGACTCCAATAAAGAGCTCAGAAAATCTCTTGCTCCATTCGCATAGCAATAAGCCTGCAAAAATCTTACCCTGGGAAGGGGTTGATTTCGGGTCACGTTCCAGCTGCTGTTTAGCTGTAATGAACTTGGAGGGTGCTCTGAATCTCAAATCTTGTATGAAGGGGAAGTAAAGATTAAGGCAGAATTGAAGGGAAGAAGACAGGAGGGAGCATAAGAGTTCCATCTTCCCGTACCAGGTTTCAGCACCAGCTTCTATTTTCATTTTCTTGATAGTGTCTTTTAAAGAGCAAGGTTTTTAATTTTAATAAAGCCAGATTTATCCACTTGCTTTTGGTGGTATATTTTTCACTGTTTTGCAACTCTGTTCTTAGGTTCATATGTTTAGGTAGGAGGGCACTTCTTCATAATTGATTCCTTTTTCATTCGGAAATATCTCTTTATTCCTGGTTTTGTTTCTTCCTTTAAAATCTGCTTTATTGGGCTGGGTATGTAGCTCAGTGATAGAACACATACTTAACGTATGTAAGGCCCTGGGTTTGATCCCTAGCATTTGGGGGGAAAAAAGTCAAATTGATCTGTTATAAATTTACTTTGATTTTCTTTTAATTCGTGTTTATATGACTTATTTTTTCTTTGGTTTAACCTGTGTTTCTCTATTTAAAATGAATTTACTATAAGCAGCATATAATTGAGCCTTGCTTTATTTTGTCCACTCTGACAGTCTCTTCCTTTTAATGTAAGTCATGTTATAGTTTAGATGTGAGGTATCCCTAAAAAACTGATGTGTGAGACAATGCAAGAATTTTCAGAGGTGAAATGATTAACTTATGAGAGATGTGTCCTGGCTGGCAGATCAATCCACTGATTGGATTAACTCTACGGTAACTACGGGAAGATAGGGTGTGAGTGGAGGAAGTAGGTCACCAGGGGATGTGCCTTTGGGTTATATTTTCCCCTGGTGAGTGGAGCACTCTGCTTCCTGATTGCCATGTCCCTTTCCTCCACCTCACCTTTCCACCATGATATTCTGCATTACCTCAGGCCTAGAGATATGGAGTTGGCTAACCATGGACTGAACCTCTGAAACCATAGCCAAAATAAATCTTTCCCCTCTAAATTGTTCTTGTCACAGCAACAAAAATCTGACTAAAACAGAAATTGGTACCAGGAAGCAGGGCTACTGTTATGACTTAACCTGACCATGTGTTTCAGTGCCACAGTGATAGATGCTTGTACTTCTGTATGAAATGAAGACTAAAAAAAAAAAAAAAAAAAAAAAAAAAATTTGGTTGCAGGGGCAGCTGAGGAGAGTGCTCACAAGGCAACTCTGACCCTTGGCTTTCACCATAGTATTTATTGAGTTGAAACAAAGGGTTTCTAATCAACTTAATTTAATGGACCTAATCTTCAGCAAGAAAGGATGCAGCTGCACTTCTGAAAAACACTCCCCCAGACAGGTATGGGCCTTAAAACTTGTTTTTTGTGAAACTAAAGGTTAATAGGAAGGAATATCAAAAGCAGCTGTTATCTGGGATCAGGGATGATCTGTAGGCATCCAGGGGTGCCTGAATGACTTGGAGGCATGAATGCTCACAGGCACATCTCCTCCTGGTGTCCCACGATGTGTTGGTCCACCAGGCTGCTATTAGATTACATGGGTGACTTCGGGTCATGTCTGTAACAGCTCAGAAGCTTTTAGAACTGGTTTATGCGAGGAATTTTTAAATTTAGAGAGTCAAGTTGGAAAGGTTTTAGAAGGTTGTAAGTGAAGCTTTATGGATTATCCTTGTGGAGACCCAGGAAACCAGAATGCCAGTAGGACTGTGAACAGTAAAGGCTAGGTTCATAAGGTTCAAGAGGGAAGGAGGACTATATTGGAAATTGGACTAGAGGCCATTAACGTTACATTCCGGCAAAGAAGTTATGTACGTATTGTCCATGTCCTGAGACTTTCTGTGAGACTGATGCACTAATTAATTTGGTGGAGGAAATTTCAAGGCAGCACAGCATTCAGATGGTGGCATGGATATTGCTGGGGACTTTTAGTCAACTTTACTGTGACAATCAGAAGCAGAGAGCAGAGAAGGAAGATTTGAAAAACTTGCAGATTGGCCAGAAAAGAGCAAATAAAACTAGGGCTAAGGAAGGTGTGGTTGTTAAAGACATTACCACCACTAAAGAGATGTTGCTAAGTATTTTACCCAGAAACAGTAGGGAAGATGGCATGAGAAATTGGCAAGACTACATCCATTTCAGGTTAAGGGTATAAAGTTAAAAATTCCTTTGAGAAGAGACCACTGGATACCCTATTTGCACAGGGGGGCCTAGGAAGTTGTTCCACTGTACTCAGTCACCCAGACACTCCAAGGCTGCTACAGATGTAGTCCCAGAGGGTTTAGCTGCTGCTTGAGATGGTGGCAGGCCTTGCTCTCAACCACTTAGTGCTGCATCTTCAGGATTGCAGGATGCTGGAGTTAGGGGGTCATGGAGGGTTCCACCAAGCTTTCCAAGAAGGTCTGGAGGGTCAGGCAAATAGTAGCAGGGTCAGAGTCCCTACAGGCTTCTCCATAGAAGGCAATGTATGAAGAGGTGAGGAGCCAGAGGTGCACTGGAATCCTCCAAGATTAAGACATGCTAGTAATGTGGAATGTATCCTGAGGAAAGCTATAGGAATCTAGCAGAGACAAGCCAAGAGAGAGGCCATGTGGACTGCAACCAGTAAGACTATAGAGGCGGAACTGCACAAGCCCTGTGGCGAAAATATTGCTGTATCCTGTGCTCCAGATGCTGGACACAGAGCTATAGAACTTATCTACCCAGCTGCATTTCAGTCTTGCTTTGGTTCCATCACTTCTTTTTTGTGCCCTTGTTTCCCCTGGTGAAATGTAAATGTTTACTCTGTGCCATTATATGTTGTATATATGTATATATCGCTTTTGATCAGGTTTTTGGAAAATTAATGAGTTTGTATTGAGTCTCAGATGAGATTTTGAACTTAGACTTTTGGGTAATGCATGTACTGTTAAGACTATAGGAACTCCTGGATATGGACTAAATCTATTTTGTATTGTGAGATAGGCATAAACTTTTTGGATTCAGAGGCAGAATGTTATGGTTTAGATATGAAATGTTTCCCAAAAACTCATGTGTGAGACAATGCAAGAATTTTCAGAGGTGAAATAATTAGATTATCATAGATGTAACCTAATCAGTGGATTAACCCACTATTATGGACTAATTGGGTCATAACTGTAGGCAGGTAGGGTGTACCTTAAGGAAGTAGGTCACTGGGGGTGTGCCTTTGAAGTTTGTATTTTGTCCCTGATGAACGGAGCTCTCTCTGCTTCTAGGTTGCCATGTCCTTAACTACTTTCCTCCTCCCTGCCCTTCTACCATGATGTTCTGTTTTACCTCAGGCCCAGAGTTATGGAGTTGGCCAGCCATGGACTGAACCTCTGAAACCATGTGCTAAAATAGATTTTTCCTCTTCTAAATTAATCTTGTCAGGTATTTTTTGGTCACAACAGCGAAAAGCTGACTAAAACAGTCCATTTATACTTTGTGAAATTGTAAACCTGTGTCCATTTTCCTATTGGTTTTCTGCTTACTCCATCTATTCTTGGTTCTTTTTTCCTCTTTTGCCTTCTTGTGGATTCATACAATATTTTTATAATCCCATTTTATTTCCAGACCACTGGCTTCTTAGCTATCCTTTGTTTTTCTTAAGTATTGCTTTAGGATTCACAATATGTTCTTTAACTTACCATAGGTTACCATTATATAGCATATTACCACTCCATGTATGTTGTAAAAATGGGGTATTATAACATCTCCTGTGCTTTACACACACTTATACATGTCATAAATTACACAACAGGTCATACTTTTGCTTTAAATAATCAATTATCTTTTAAAGAAATTAAAATGCAAGAAAAATATCTTTTCTATTTAGCTTTTGGTTTCTTTTAAAAAGAGAATAATTATTTTAGTTACCTGTGAATTTGTGAAACTACTCATCACATGATATTAAATAACAGAAAAATATATTGTAGTAAATTTAATTTTAATTTACTTTAATAGGATCACTGTCTCAGGAGCAGTAGTGGTCACTCATATGTCAGAAAGAATTGGCTTGGTTCCATTGCCTTCCCTTTCTCTGCTCTTCTGCAACAATCTGAGGTAATAGAAAATGGTTCTTTACTAATTATTTTAAGTTTTTACTTTTAGTTAACAGAAATGCTTTCTGTTGTCTTTGAATCAGATTCCGTGATCTACTGTTTGGAAAGTTAGTTTAAAATGATTCTGTAGGAGAGTGCTTTGAAGTTTTAGAGTGTTTGAAGGTTTTGACTGTCTCCAGAACAGATTATGCCCACAATTTATTTCTTATTTTCTGAGAAAGAATAACTAGCCTTAGGTCTTAAAGCAATATTCATATTTGTATATGTGAGATTTATAAGACCAGGATCATGAAACATTTTGATTAATAATGTTGCTTGATTATCATGAATCCCAACAATTTTAGCTTGTAGGCACTGTTTTTAAATAATGGTGAGACTGATGATTAAAACTGGTCTCTGTGAGACCTCAGAGAGTTATGATATTGGAATATATGGCAGGACTGTGCCTACACAACCAATAAAGCATAAACCTGCTAGCGTAGACTTCATTCTGGCCTCTGTCACCCTCTTACTAAGGGCTTTTCAAGAAAGGCGCTTGACATCTCTAAGGCTATGCCAGATACTGAAGATCTGAAGATTGGGAAGTAGATTTTCTCTTATCAGTGAATTCACTTTCTTCAGAAGAAAACTAACATATTGGTGCAATGTGATATGCTGTAGAGCTCTAGTAGAAGCCTGAGATACGTACTATGAGAACATGCATTACCAGTGCTTTGTTCTTCCTGGGCTTGGGGGTCGGGACTTAGAGAGTTTAGTGGTAGCTAAGAAAAGAATGAGAGGCAGGGAGACTTCACTGAAGATAACTTTTGAATCAAATTTTTGAAGATGAATTTATCAAGCAAATGAAGTCATTGGAGTGAGAAGGAATCAGATGTGTATTAATTAGGACTGAATTAGGCCATGTGTAACAGAAAACAGCAGTGGCTAATGTAGGTAAGTCATTGACAGTGCACCAGCTCAAGGAGATCATCAAGAATCTAACAAACTTGTTTTTCTTTCCTGCTGTCCTTATTAATGGCTTTCATCCTGTTAATTGCAAAATATTCACTGCAACTCCAGCCTCATATCTATGTTGTAGCAGGAGGCAGGTAAAAGCAAAAATGGGCAGTGACTAACTGAAAAAACACCTCCTTAGAGAACCCCAGCCAACTTCTGCATGCGTCTTAATTATGTGACATGGTCACTACCTGGCTGTCATATTGCTAACTAAAACTGTTGATAACAAAGTTTACATCCATTGATTGATAATGTTTTGATAATGTTTCCCCCTCAACTGTATTTCTATATTCTTCTAATAAAAAAATAAAATTAAAAAAAAAGAAAGTAAGAGAGAATGGATACTAGGTAGGATAGCGGAAGTGCCTACATAATGTGCCACCTCATGAAGTCTTGATGGAGCATGTTGTAAATAAAGAGTGATAGGGATCTAAGCTGTTGGAGGTACAGGGCTTCCTACACTCATAAATCCCTGTGGACCATTCTCTGAAGCCAGACTGAACTCTAGAGAGGTAGGTAAATGTGGTTTCAAAGATGGACAAACCTGGATTGCAGTCCTCACTTCACTATTCATTGGTTCTGTGATCTTACACCAATTATTTCAACTCTCTGAGCCTCAATTTCCTTATCAATAAAGTGGAGATAAGGACAGTACTTATTGCATTGAGCAATACAGTCTATATCAAACACCTGGCACAGTGTCTTACACATTTACTATGCTCAGTAACTATTCACTATTATTATTAATTATTATGACTTGTCCTCGACACACGTGCACATACACACACAAGACCCCATGTCATATGGACCTCAGGTCATGTTTCCTTCTGTTACATTTCTTTTCCTCCATTTTGGTTCAATGCAAAATATAACATGATCTTTTAGCATCTTCTCTGAGCCTAAATTGTCACTATTATGTGAGTGCTATTATCAAATTATTGCTATTATCTAAGTGCTTTTATTGCTGTGATATAGTAACTTGCTTCTTTGATTCATTTCTTTCTTACTCCTGCCCTCAGTACATAGTACATATTAGGCAGGACCCAAGGTGTCAAAAGTTCCTGTAGGTCATCTCAGAGAACTTGATCATTCTCAATCAGTACCTGTGCAAGCCTGTTCCCTCCTGTGGAAGAGTTGGGGCTGGGCTATAATATATTGACTGATACTGATTTCATCATGCATATTGACATATTCTTTCAGATTAGTGGAACATTTCAAGTAAATATTCCACCAGTTTTGCTTGGGTATACTTGGAGTAAGACTTACATATCTCCTAAAGATTACAGTGGGCAGAATTTAAAAGAATGTACCTTCTTAAATATTTTTGCTACCATGGAACCTCAAGTATCATATGTCACCTTTAATCCAAAACCAGATAAGGTAGGTTTTATGCTGAATTTCTTTTAAATATATCATCAAAGAAGGGTACATTATACTTTTTAATCAATAATAATTTCAAAGCTGACAAAACAACATAGGCTCTTGATATTTTTCTGTGAGAATCATATGGTGCAATGTTGAAATATTTTAAATTTGATTCTAGTTTTCAGATCAAATAGATGCTTTGCAGAGAGCACAAGTTTTTAAAAAAAATTGTCAAGTAGTGTTTCCCAACCGAAGAATCATAACTACTGTTTTTAATGATGAAGGGATACAGATATTAGTAACAAGATATATCAAGGCATTAAATCCACCTGGACAACTCCTGGATACATTTCTTCATGATTCTAATGCAACACTTGTAAGTAACTATTATTTTAAAACAACTTCATTGTGATTGAAGGGCATCTGTGAAGAATCACATATGCCTTTTGCTTATTAGGGTTCAGTAGAGTCAATTGGCCTTCCTCAGGGTAGTTACAATATTTGAGTTATGAAGTTCCCTTAGCTGCAGCTTGTAACTAAAATAAAAAGTCCTGAATAATGTTTTTTGCTACCCTCTGCTTGTCCATCATGGTATCTTCCTTTCTGTGTGTCCTGACACCCACTATCCCAGGAGATTATAGAGCTCTCAGACTTACTTCAAAGACCATCTTTATCTTTAAAATAAATAAATCCTAATTCCTTTGCATGTCTAGGACTGTGAGCCCTGTGTATTAATTGCATGAAATCACCAGTGTAAAAGGTTATAATAGTGCATAAATGACAGTTATTGTACATTAATCAAAATGTTAATAAGCTTTCTGTATAACTTATTATTTGTTCAATACAAAGGGATCCAACCCTTTCTCCTTTCTTGCTTTAGTCTGCATCCATGTCTCCAACAACCCAAAGGGGAAAATTGACAGTAGAATTTTTACTATTTGAAAAAGCAGGCTGTACCATTGTCTCCTATGGTAGCAGCTTATAACAAGCTTAAATTGAGAAAAAGGATTGACAGTCATTGAACCTAAAAGCAAATCAGACATTGCTGTTGCTCAACAGCTTCAAAAAATATTTGAGTTGTCCTTTAAAGTACATGCTTAATGTTGATGCATATTGTTATATTTAATTTTTAAATAATTTATTATAATAAAATACAGTGGTTAATGTGTACTCTAGAGTCAGGCCATTTGGACTCAGTCCCCACAGGGTCCACATTTTGTATGGACCCTAGGCAAATTATTTTATCACTCTAAGTTTGTTTATTCTTCTATAAAACTAGAATAGTAATAATGTCTACTTTATAGGCTTGTAGAATATATTAAATGAGATATGCACTAAATGAGAATTTTGCAAAACACTGTGTGCAGTGATGAATATATAATATACACTCATTAAATGTTAGTTAATGTTATTCTAGGACCTCGTTGCTCGATTTGTATCACTGATTCCTTTTACACCTGATACACTTGATGAAAACGATGGTGGTGATATATGGATAACATCAGAGGTAATAATTTATATTTTATAATTAAAATGTACTTCTTGCTTTTCTTTTTAAAATATCATGTATGTCGTGCATTTCCTTGTGGAATTTAAAAGTATTTGATAATTTTATATATCAGTGTCAGCTCTACAGCAACCTATAGAAATAATTCATAAAGTTAAAAAATCCTTTAAACATTCTATGTGGTAGGCCATAAATATTTTGATTCAATGAAAATTTCCAGAGTGCAATATGAAGACATTCTCCAGAGAGCGATAGAGGTTGTTACTATGGATCTGGGCAGACTGAAGTGTGTAGCCAACATTTCCACTTCCCAGAAGCTTTCCCCACTCTCTCCTAATCTGAATGAAGAGCTTGTATGGTGCCATTCTTCCTTATCAATTGGATTAAAATTCTCTTTAGATTGTTTACCAAACAAATATATGCCCTTGCAATATTGGGGAACACACTCATACTTAAAACCTATTTGTTGTTTAAGCGAAATTCAAATTTAACTGGACATTCTATGTTCTTTTTCTAAATCTGGCAACCCTAATTTTAGCACTTCTTCCATTATACCTTAGATTACATGTAATTGCTCATATATTGACCCTATTCCCACACCCTACACATGTATATCCCAATTATAACCTCCTTGAAGACAGAAGGAAAACTAGTTCTTATTTATTCTTCTATTCATTGCTTGAAATTTAGCATGTGTTCAATAATTTGGGAGTAAGGATACCAGGGGATTGAACTCAGGGACACTTTAACACTGAGCTATATCCCCAGACCTTTTATTTTTAATTTTGAGACAAGATCTAGCTAAGTTGCTAGGACCTAGTTAAGTTGCTGAGGCTGGCCTCAAACTTGGAATCCTCCTGCCTCAGCTTCCCGAGTTGCTGGGATTACAGGCATGTGCCACTGTGCCTGGCTACAATAAATAAAAATAAACATTTTAATTGAAAAATAACAAATATGATGGGAGCCTAAGAGAGGGACAGTTTTATTTGGAACAGTTGGAACTGATGGTCTTGGCACTTATCTAGAATGTTTCAGGGCTGAGGTTGAACTAAGTGAGACCTGGGGAAACATATACATATGGTTTTGGATCAAGCTCCAGTGATTCAAACTTGTGGAACTTAGATATTATTCATTCTAGGCTTTTCTGAGATTCTTTAATCTGAATGTGTTCAAGGATATTATAATCTTGCAGAACTTTGGAAGAGGCTAAGCTAAAAATAACCATTCAGGCAAATACTAGTACCTGAGAGTTCCCCAAATCAAATGATGTACATAACTAAGAGGTTGTTACAGGCTTGGGATTTCTCCTGATTAATGTTTTCCCACTGATGAACTCAATGGCCACAGGATACTCCAGAGTATATTATTGATTAGATTTCTGAAGACAAGAATTATCATTTCCCATATAATAAATTTGTTTGGAGTCAAACAAATATGGGTTCAAGTTGTAGTTCAATTACTTAAAAGCTGTGTGGCCTGGGATAAATTTTCTAACCTCTTTGGATCTCAGTTTCCTCATCTGTGTCCTACAGGAGTTTTGAAAGGACTAAATGAGTAACGTGCAAAACATCTGGAACTCAAAAAGAAAATGGTTACATATGCTTACTTTCTCCCTCTTCTTGTCATGAGAAATTCAGTCAGGAGAAGTTCCTAAATGTCTTTCATAATCTGTTTTAGCCCTCCTGTTAACATTATTCTTTCAGAAGGGCTGCCTTACCATATTCCATAACTCCCATCGCACACTATCACGTTTAGCCAGCACATCTGATATGGCCATATCAATTGTTAAAACATCAAAACACATCTATACTGATGGGTAAATAGCTGATGCCAACAGCTCACTAGCTCCCTCAATCCTACCCGACAGCTCCCTGGCCACCTCTTGGATAGTAAGCAACTGGAGAGCACATGAATAATCTGAAGTACAGCTGCTATAAACTGCCATGTAGCTCAGTGGGAGAGTGCTTGCCTAGCATATGTGGGGCCCTGGGTTTGATCCCAAGTACTGAAACACACACATACACACATGTACATTTTTTCATATATATGTGTGTGTGTGTGTGTGTGTGTGTGTGTGTGTGTGTACTGAAACACACACATACACACATGTATATTTTTTCATATATATGTGTGTGTGTGTGTGTGTGTGTGTGTGTGTGTGTGTGTGGCATGCCATCCTTCTCTGTGATTTCTTCCTGTAAAAAAATTATATATATAAAAGTTTGGCTGCTACTTAGCAACAATAAAATTTTGGCAATTAAACAACAATTGGTCCCACATATTCAGTAGATCTTTGGAATTCTTTTCATCAGAAGCTAAAAACTCAGAGTTTTATGAGAATTTTCCCATTTAAAAAACATTCTAGAGACAAAAACTAGGTCATAACCCTGCAAGCTGCCATCTCTGCTGTTATACTACCTTACTGGGCACCCTATATTTGACTTTACAACCAGTTCAGCTGCGTGGCTCTTTCAGTTGAAGAAATTTTAATCATTCTTCCAATTCAGATCTCTTCCTCTCTTTGAGTTGAGTATTATATTGGTACAGGACAGAAAGTACCTTCATTGTCCTAAGCATTACCTGCCACCCAAACCCTATGCCATCCCCTGTCTGATAAGGTTCCTCCCAATACTGATCTATGTGATACTGCTTGCCCGAGGCAGTTTAAGATTTGTCTTAAACAAACTCATCCTATTTTGGATATAATTTATCTGGTCACTGTATATAATATCCACATGAAGTGTTCCATATAAAGGGAACCCCAATGTTCTACATCAGTGTTTTCTTCTAATGGCCGACAAAGCCAGGGCTTTCTGCTTTGCTGTCATCTTAGCAACCTGGCAAAAAAAGAAGTGTGTTTGGAACTGGAGGGAGTAGAAAGGCCCCACCTACACGTGTTGGATGCATATATTACTCAATTTTCCCTTCCTTCTTTTCTCCCTTTCTCTTTTCTTCTTCTTTTACTGTTGCTGTTTTTGTTACTTTCGTTTTTACTTTAGCGTTGCATCAGTTTGGCTATTGGGAATAAGGAAGAGCATGCCATCCTTCTCTGTAATTTCTTCCTGTATTTTGGAAAGAAAGCACTGGTCCTCCTGGGAACCTCACTACTAGAAGTAAGTGCTGGAATAGTGAGAGCAAAAGGAAATCAGATTTCAGCTGCAAGTTTAAAATACTTCAACCCCAAATTTCCATCTTTTTGCAAACTAATTAGGGAAATTAATGGGCAAATAATTAAGAGGATAATGTTGATTCATCAAAATTTCTTCAATTCAAAAAACAACTTCCTTTTGTTTTGCCCTTTTATAAGCTAATACTAAAAATAGTACTACTTCATGAGTTTCCCAAGAACATTAAATTACCTAGTACATATAAAGTCCTGAGAACAGTGTCTGTTCACAGCAAATTTGCAATAAATTGTGGTAGTGGTGTGGGTCATGTAGCATTAGTTTTAGTGTAGTTGTGGCTCTTAAGATCCGTCATCACCAACATCATTATTCTGTTTCTAATCTTATATTTTAAGATCATTAACACTTTCCCTCATAACTCACTTTCCAGGCTTTCATCTATAAGAATGGTCCAGAAATTCATGTTTGCCTACCTGAAATTTTTACCGCTTAATGTATATACTTCTCCTGAATTCATTCCTCCAGAAAACTGTCCTTTTTGGACTGTTTTTATAGCCCTGCAATGAATATCGTGCTAAGTGTAAACTCTCCACTCTGGCCTTATGGTTTTTGTCATGGTCAGTTACTTCATTATATTCTTCTTTCCTCTTTCTTTCTTTCTTTCTTCTTCTTCTTCTTCTTCTTCTTCTTCTTCTTCTTCTTCTTCTTCTTCTTCTTCTTCTTCTTCTTTTTAGAAAGAATGATAGTGAGAGAGAGACAGAGAGAATCAATTTTTATTGAGTCTTTCACATGGCCTTCACTGCTCCTAAATTTAGTTGTGTACAGGGGTGCTGGGGTTTGAGCCACCGCTCCAGCCCCTATTATATTCTTTTGGCATAGTTTATTATTTCTGTGTCAAGTTTGTAACAGCCTGGAGTTAATGTCTCTATTATCCCCTGCTATAGTTTTCAATGCCACTAGGTGGCAGTAAACAGCCAACAATATTTCAACAAAAATTTGCATTTGTACCTGTGAACCAATCAGGTGGGAAGCAGCCGTGGGTTTCACCTGAGCGGTGTGGTGAAGGGGCAGCTTCCTCTTTACTACAGAGAACCTGAACACAGTGATAAAGAGTGAGGGATTTGGAGTTAAAGAGGCCAAAGCTACACAGCATGACATTAAGAACACGGGGTTTGTGGCACAAGCAGGGGTTTAAAACCCAGCAAAGCCCCTCACTATTTGCATGATGTCAGCTGTGTTTGCTTCTCTGAGCCTCAGTTATCTACTGACAGAAATGAAATAATGGCATTTTCGATTCCCATGAACAAGTCCTTTAACCTCTTATTCTTCATCTGGAAGGTGGGCATAATAAAGATCCCTGCCTTACAGAATTGAGAGTGAATTAAAGTGAGAAAGTTAGTGGAGATTCTTACCATACTGCCCAATACACGCAAATACTCAATAAATTTTAAATATTATTATCATTACCTGACATATTTATTCTTTGCTAGGACAGTCTTACACTGCAAAAGGTATGTGCAGAGCACACTAGTAGCAATATGATTATTTTTTATCCCTCAGACCAGTTTCCTTTACATTTCTCTTGAGCCTCAAATTCCAAATCTTGTTCTCAGATCTAATTTAGTGATTTTTTGACTTCTTTAAAAATTCTATCAGAACCTCAAGGCAGTTCCCATTCCCTAGCTCAGCCTGGTGTTTACCCTCAACCAAAGTGGGACTGGCTCACACAATACCTTGTGTGAATTAGACTAAAGGGCCCCTGCCTCAAAACTATAGTGCTATCTGTTGGAAAGTGCTCCTAATATACTGACTCTTAGAATAGTTTATTGCTGTCAGAGTGCACCTGCAGGACCATGCATGGCAGCACTGACTTGCAAGTCCTTTCATTTGAATTCTCCTGTTAACCTGGGCCTAAGTATTTATGGAGCTTTAAGAATTATTTTTCCTTTTAAAAAAATAAATAAATAAAGGCGCTGGAGTGGTGGCTCATCGGTTACAGTGTTTACCTGGTATGTGCGAGAACCCGGGGTTCAAGCCCCAGCCCCACATACATAACTAAGTGTTAAAGCAACAAAAACCAGATGAAAAATGAAATAAAATTGATTCTCTGTTTCTTTCTTTCTCTCTCTCTCTCTCTCCTCTCTCTCTCTCTCTTTTTAAAAAAAAGTTTAAAACTCTTTTTAAAAAGGTCTTTTAAAATCAGAAATATTAAATTCTAATTCCCACATACAGGAGTCAATTAAATTTGTCAAAACTCTCTCTCTCTCTCTTTTTAAAAAAAAGTTTAAAACTCTTTTTAAAAAGGTCTTTTAAAATCAGAAATATTAAATTCTAATTCCCACATACAGGAGTCAATTAAATTCGTCAAAAATTACTTTTTTTTTTTTAAAGAGAGAAACAACTTTATTTAGTTTTTCACATGGCTTTAGTTGCTCTAACACTTAGTTGTGTACGTGGTGCTGGGGTTTGAATCCCAGTCCTCATGCTTGCCAGGCAAGCGCCAAGACCGCTGAGCCATCACTCCAGCCCCCAAAATTACTTTTTATAGCTCAGTAGTAGAGTGCTTGCCTAGCATGCATAAAGCCCTGGATTTGATTCCCAGCACTGCAAAAAGAAAAGACTTTAAATTTTTTTCTTTATACAGGGGCATGTGGCTTATGTATTAACTCAAGAAGCTGATGAATATTGGCTTTGGAATCCATCAACCGGGCAATGTCACAAGCAGTTTGATCCATTTTGTCCCTTACAAAGTGTAGACTGTCTATTCAATGATAGGAATGTAAGTATATAGGGGGAGATCTTATTTTGAATTATCTCCTCAAGAGTCACCCTGGCAACATGTTAGGATAACCTGTGCAAGTTTGAAGACACAGGTGTTTGATCTGAATACCTGGGATAAGGGGGTTGGACAGTGTTTTATCCTTAATGCCCACCCCCCGACCGGGCAACACTGTAGAGCCTTTGGGGTGGAGAACCAATGATCACAAAGCCCTTGGATATGTCTCCTGGCTCTCAGACCCACCCTCCTTTGACTTCTGCCACTTCACTGATTAATAACACTATAAAATTTCACTCCATCCTAATCACTACAGGCCTTGTATTCCCGTAGACTTACACTGACCTTATGTTAATGTTTTAATAGGTCTGGTTTAATATTCAACAAAATAACACACCAATGGCTGTGCATTTTGACTACTCAAAGGAAAGTTTCTGGAAACAGTTATTTCCAAAAAGTTTTCAGGGGATGCAAGCACAAAGCATACAGGTAAGTCACGTGTTCTGGGTGTGTCCTTATGAGAATCACCATTTCTTCTAGTGACAGCTCTTGTTATGTTTTATAATTGATTGCTTATTGAATTCTTTGGCAATGTTCATAAAAAGATTAGTTTCCTTTGCCATCCAGTCTGTGTTGGGTTACTTTGACCCCTTCTATCCTCAGCGAAAGAGAAATTGAGAAAAATTGTCATCTCAAATGTAAATTTAGACTCTATAATTTTTTAAACTTGCATCATAAACATAACATATAATGTTCAAGATGGTCTGGTAAGTTCTTACATTGACCTAGTCCCCTTCTGATCCACATTCATGGTAATTATCAAGTGTAAAAATTAACAAATAAAAATGCTTACCTGGGCTCCAAACCATTGTAAGTTACCTCATGAAATGGAAACAGGACAGAAACAGTAGGGATGGCAGCAAAGATTGATAATGCCTCAGGAAAGTCATGGAGTGTAAGCATCACTTTTTGAAGCCAGGAACTATGACAAGGCTCCCCTAGCACTCTGCTTTTTAAAGAAGAAGGGAAAAAACTGAGAAAGTGCTGCCCAGGATTCAGGAGGCAGGAGGCCAGGAGCTGACCCAATCCCTAGATGTCTTGGCCAGTGAGTCTGTCATGTACTCAGTATCACTTTGAAAAAGCACTACAAATAGTGTCCACAGATGTTTCTGGATTGAAAGCCATGATTGGCAGGGCATAGGCAACTACAAAGTTGGTGAACTATAAGCTAAGAGAGATAAAACAAAGGAAGGAAAGAGGAGAGAGAGAGAGATCATAACAAGTGGCAAAGATGCAGAGAAATAGTGGGAGTGTAAATTGCTACAAAACTTTGGACAGTAATAGGGTCTGGTAAGACTGAAGATAATCACCCTTTGATCCACAAATTCAAAGCTGTAAATAGATACCCTAGAGGAATATGCAAAGAGAAAGAAGTACAACAACATAACAGGATTGCTTGAAATAGCAAAACACTGGAAACAAGATAGCAGTTGGGAAATTAGTGAGTTGTGAAGTATTCATACAATGAACTCTTAAACACAGCAGTAAAAAAAAAGATATGAATAAAGTTGTAGTAGTACATACATTGGTATATGCTTTGCATCCTAATTTCTGAGGGTAGAACCTATACATTAGCATTTTTAAAGCCCCTCAGATGATTCTAGTATGCAGTGAAAATTGAGAACCACTGATCTAGAGACAGGGGTATCAGTGTTAAACACCAGGAATGGTGATGCACATCTGTAATCCCAGTGATTTGGGAGGCTGAGGCAAGGGGATTGGCAACTTAGACCTTATCTCTAAATAAAAATTTAAAAAAGAAGGACTTAGGATGTATCTCAGTGGTAAAGCATCCCAGGGTTCATTCTCAAGTACTTCCCCCAAAAAAGTAATGTTAAGGAAAATTAAAAAGATGTGGAATTATGCATAATATACCAAAACCACTTATATGAAGTTTAAAAATGTGTGTGTGTTTGTGTGTGTGTGTGTGTGTGTGTGCGTGTGTGTGTGTGTGTGTGTGAAGAAAGAGTGATATATAAAAGCATTTGTGGGACTGGTAAATAGTAAATTCAGGTAAGTGGTTACTTTTGGGGAAAGAAATGAAACAATGAGATCAGGCAGTAGTGTACAGAGTGCTTTAAGGCTGTAATGTCTTTTAAAAATCTAAAACAAGGGTTCAACAGTTTCGGTGCTTGCCTGGCATACGCAAGGATGAGGGTTCGAACCCCAGCACCACATATACAACAAAGTGTTGGAGCAACAAAGGCCACATGAAAAACTAAATAAAATTGATTCTGTCTTTCTCTGTGTCTCACTGTCCCTTTCTCTTTAAAAAAATCTAAAATAAATATGAAAGAATGCAAAGATTAGATATAGCTGAGGTATGTTTGGTATTCTCTATGCTTGTAAATTCAAAGCAATTCACCATCTCAAAAAATATTAATGGCGTTTATTTTTAGTTCTGTTTACGTGGTGAATTACATTTATTGATTTGTGTACGTTGAACCAGCCCTGTTTTCCTGGAATGAAGCCCACTCGATCATGATGTATCTTTTTAATGTTCTTTTGGATCTGATTAACTAGTATTTTATTAAGGATTTTTACATCTGTATTCATCAGGGAAATTGGTCTGTAGTTTTCTTGATGTGTCTTTGTTGGATTCTGGTGTCGGTGTAATATTTGCTTCATAAAAAGTGTTTGGGAGCACTCCCATCCTTTCAATTATTGAAGATCATTGTTAATTCTTCTGTGAAAATTTGGTAGAATTGTGCCATACATCCATCTGGTCCTGGGCTTTTCTTTTCTGGAAGACCTTTTTTTTTTTTTTTACATATATTGAATATATAATGACAGAGAGTAAACATTTCCATTCCACAAAAGAGAAATAGGAGCATAGAAAGAAGAAATAGTACCAAAGCAAGACCAAAATCCAGCTAGGCAAATTAGTCCTGTAGCTCCATGTCCAGCATCTAGGCACATGGCATCATAATGTTCTCTTTAAAAGGCTTGTGTAGCTCCACTCCTATGGCCTTGCTAGTTGCAGTTCATGAGGCTCCTCTCTTGGCTTTTCTCTGCTCAATTCCTGGAGCATTCCTAGGTAGACATTCCACATTACTGGTACCTCTTAATCTTAGCGGTCTCCCTGCAGTTTTGGCTTTCTTCTCACTTCTTCATGCATCACTCCAGGGGCAGCTTGAAGAGACTCTGATTACTACACTTTGCCTGGTCTCCCAGGCTTTCTGGAAGACCTTTGATTGCTGCTTCGATTTCGCTACCTGAGATAGGCTGGTTTAGATTTTCAATGTCCTCCGGTGTTAATGTGGGGATGTCATATGCAGCTAAATATCTGTCCATATCTTCCAGATTATCAAACTTGGCAGAGTATAAATTTTCAAAATAAGTTCTGATAATCTTCTGGATTTTGGTTGAGTCTGTGGTGATATCTCCACTTTTGTCTTTGAATTTGTTGTTCTGCTTCACTTCATTCTTCATTTTGGTGAGGTTGGCAAGGGGGTCTGTCGATCCTGTTTATTGTTTCAAAGAACCAACTCTTTGTTTTGTTGATAATTTGTATTATTTTTTGTTCTCAATTTCATTGATTTCAGCTCTGTTTTAGTTATTTCCTGTCTTCTAGTAGTTTTGGGATTGGATTTTTCCTCTTTTTGCAGTTGTTTGAGTTGGAGCATTAGAGTATTTATTTGGTCTCTTTCTTGATTTTTGATGTATGCACTAAGTGCTATAAATTTACCTCTTAAGAATGCCTTCATACTATCCCAGAGATTTCGATATATTGTTTCTTCATTCTCATTCATTTACAAGAATTTCGTGATTTCTGCTCTCGTTGCTTCTTTTATCCATCCTTCGTTTAAGAGGATATTGTTGAATTTCCAAGTATTTGAGTAATTTCTGTTGTTTTTCTTGTTGTTGATTGCTAAGATCACCGCATTGTGGTCTGACAGGATACTCCTGAACAAATCACATTTACAGCCTTTACAGGTCATACTTTGCTTTTCCCATCCCACAGCTGTGGCTGGTACTTCAATGTCTCCTAGGAGGAGAACCATCTATTTAGAGATGAGGTTTTTTGTTTATTCCGTACATAATCATCCTTTTACTCATTCAGATGTTATTTATTGATTCCCTGCTGTGGGCCAGTGCTTTGCTAGGTGTAAGTACCACAAGGAAAAAGACACATCTTAGTGTTCTTGGAACATATGTTCTAGAGGAGGAAATAGAAAGAAATAAACTACTTCAGCCAGAAGTGATCAACCCTATTAAAGGAAAGAAGAAGAAAAAAAAAAAAAAAACCAAGTGAGCTGTGTGAGCACACAACAGGAGGTCCTGAAGTCCAGGGTCTCCAAGGAAAAGTTGTGACAAGCTGAGTGAGGAAGAATTGGCAGGAACTTGCCTAGATGGAAGTTAAGGATCAGAATGGTCCCGGCAGAGAGGGCAACAGCAGGCCTCTCTCTAGTGGTGAGGAGATGTCTGTCAAGAAGCTTGGCCACTGCCAGAGCTGAACAGAGTCCTGTTAAGGATCTGGGCCTTTATACTCGGGACAGTCAAAGCCAACATTATTGCTAAGGCAAGGGCTGCCATGATCAAACATGTGTTTTTAAAAGCCTTTCTGACTGAGAGTAGAAACTACACCTTCTGCCAAGTTGGATCTACACATAGAAAACCTATAGTTGTGTTTGACTTGTATCTCCATTGATTTCTTTCCTCTGGGTTAACGATCCTTATTCTTCTGCCTTGCCATATTTGCCCCAAAATAAACCACTATCTAGAGTAAACACTGCTACGCAGAATTGAGAATGCAAATTTGAGTATGTATGATGAGCATGTATGCCTTCAGAGCTGGGATTAGCAGGGAAGCCCTCTTAAAGTTTTGAGGGACATGAGTTTCTGGAAAGAAAGGGGCCTTTGCCAGAAAAACAGATAAGATACCCTGTAAACTTACCAAGTAAACCTCAATTTGGGTCCTGAGGGGCTAGCTCATCCACAACTGTCGCCTGGTGCAGTGTAGGAGTGGTAGGATTGGTAAGAGCAATCAGGGAATTCAGTCTACTGATCTGGGTGGAACAGCTGCAGGCCCCTCCAGAGACAATGGAGTTCACACATCCCTTTCTCAAGGTCTCCTCTGTCCTTTTATGTTCTGCCTTGGGGTAATTGCCTGGGCCTGTAATCTAGTGGCTCTCCAACTATGGCAGGCATCAGCCACCTGCAGGGCTCATTGAAACACAGAACACTGGGTCTCACTCCAGAGTTTCTGATTCAGTGGATCTGAAAGAAAAGCCAAGAATTTGTATTTATGACAAGTTCCCCAGTCTTAAGACTGCTGGAAAAAAAAAAAAAAAAAGACTGCTGGAACCCAAAGACCTAACCAATGTTGCCCCCTTTTTGTAGAGCCCTCATTCTACTCATGAGGGGGAAACATCTGTTCCTATCCCTCACTCTCATTCTTGTAAGCCCTGCAGGGAGGGAAGAATGGGTTGAAAAAGTTCTTGAGAAATCCTCCACTACTTCCAGCAAATTCTATCCAGGAGGCAAAGCAGAGGAAACATGGTAAATCTTTACTCCCAGCTATTGGGGGTGTGGGCCTGTAGCAGAGGCTTGGAGATGGGGGAGGGTAAAATGACTTCTGTGGGGGGGGTTTCAAAGACACAAGCACCCACATGTATGCACAAAGAATTGGCTCCTGAGAAGTATAAGAAACAAATGCTCAGAGAGGATGATAAACCTTGTTAGATGGTTTTCCTAGTTAAATCTTAATGTTCATTGGGGTTCTGTGTATCAGGCTTCACATGTATTACTCTATTTTAAACTCTTAACAAGATCCCAGAGAAATAGGAACTATAATTCTCCCTGTTCTAAAGAGGAAGTAACAGATTCAGAACAGAGAGGTTAAGTAACTTTGCCAAAGTCAAAGAAGTATAAGAACCCAATGCAGTTGCCAAAGATTATTTGGTAGAGTCAAGAGCATGTCAAATATTTGTCTGAATAAATGAAGTGATGGCAGGTCTCTCTTACATTTGGAAAAATTTATTTTGTAAATCTGTCTCCTCTCCCTATACTATTGAAACAATTTTAAAATAAAAGGAAGTACTGTAAGCTGTGTTCTGCCTAAGGGATTGAGTGTATTTGCAATGAGAGACTGGATTGGGTCCCCAACCCCCAGAATCCCAGGGGTAACTGTGATATAAAGATGAACTCTCTAGAATCTTTCCTAACTTTCAATTGTCTGTATTTCAGCCTGAAGAAATAATTTATTCTGATACAAATAAAAGCATGGTAGAAGATCTAAAGAACAGGTACCATGGTCTCCTGCTAATCTCTTCCTTAGTTACCTTTTATTCCTCTAACCCAGCCTTTCAAAATACCTGTTAGATTCAACTAGAGAAGCATGAAAAGGGAGATTTTAACTGTTAGTTCCATTAAGCCATCTGTCTCTTGGTAGACACAATGAAAAGCAAAACCGTCTTGTCATCCAGGTCATGCTTTGAAAGGATAGTCTAAATTAACTCAAGAGAACATCTAGGCCACTGTTGGAAATACCCCAGCACAGATGCCTGCTTAACCTGTGGTATTAACAACGGAGCAGCTAACATTTCTTGAAAGGACATAAAGGAAAATGGCCTATGACCTGGAACATGGTAAAACCATCCCAGTTGAATGATAGAAACAGCATTACTATCACTGCACACAGGTCCCTTAAAGAGTTGTTCAGTCGCACTCAAGGGGTCATGAACTTTGTAGCAGGCCTCACTTCTACTCCAAGTGTGTCAGAAGCTTCAGGGTCTGACTGCCTCAGTGACTCACTCACACAGCAGACTGGCAGGTATGCCACTACCAACTAGTCAAACAATGTGATGAAAACCATCTGGCCACTCCCTTTCCACTCCACCCCCTGTCATTTCCACTCCTCATTTCCCAGTTCTTAACACAAAAAAGAAGAAGAAGAAGGAAGAAATGAAGCAAGGAGATTATTCCTAACTTCCTGTTTTCATCAGAATTGCATATAGAATTATTTTAAAATACAGGTTCCACGGGATGGGTATGTAGCTCAATGGTGCAGTGCTTGCATGTGTGAGGTACTAGGGTCAATCCTCAGCATGTACACACATGCGCGCGCACATACACACACAAATTTCCGTTTAAAAAATTTAAAATACACGTTTCATAAAGAAACTAAACACCAAAATCACAAAGAATCCAATCAATAAATAGGTTACAGATCTAAAAAGAAACTTCTCACCAGAGGAAGTCCAGAAAGCCCAGAAATATATGAGAAAATGCTCTACATCATTAGCTATAAGGGAAATGCAAATCAAAACTTCAATGAGATACCACCTCACTCCTTGTAAGAGTGGCAAAAATGAAAAATTTGAACAACAGATGCTGGAGGGGCTGTGGGAAAAGAGGAACACTGTCACACTGCTGGTGGGTCTACAAACTGGTTCAGCTACTCTGGAAAGCAGTGTGGAGAATCCTCAAAAAATTAAGGATGGAACCACCTTATGACCCCGCTATCTCACTCCTGGGTATTTTCCCAAAAGAGTTAGAATCAGCGTATTATAGTGATGTGGCTTCATCAATGTTTATAGCAGCTCAATTTACTATAGCTAGACTATGGAACCAACCCAGATACCATTCACTCAACGAGTGGATACAAAAGCTTTGGTACATATATACAATGGAATACTACTCGGCCATTAGAGAAGTTGATATTATGGATGGAGATGGAAAGAATTATGCTAAGTGAAGTATCCTAATTTCAGAGACTCAAGGGCCAAATGGTTCTCTCATCTGTGGAAGTTAGAATACATTGGGAAGCAGTATGTTAGATGGCTAAGCTAATAATAACTTCAAATTATATGATTCTCAACGCAACAGGGAGATGACTCCCTAGGATACTTGGAGGCATAGGGTGGGGGACAGAGCAGGGGCGGGGCTTAGGAAGAACACCTAGGAAACTGGAGGATGGGAATAGGGGGGAATCATCTCAGAAGGAGATCTCTGACCTCCATGAGATATCCATTT
>PVKS010001358.1:0-114643 GCA_004027875.1 Aplodontia rufa | reverse complement strand
AACCCAAGCTGGGCATCCATGACATGGCATTAGCCCTGGATAACTAAGTATATATACATTTGTTCTTGAATGTTTGATAATGTTTCCCCCTCAATTGTAACTCTATATCGATCTTATAAAAAAATAAATAAAAAAGAAAAAAAAGGTTATACCTGACAAACAAAAATAAAAAATAAAATACATGTTCCAGGCACCCACACTAGACTATTTAATTATCTGGAGGTGAAACATTTTGATAAAGCCCCCCAGGAGATTCTGATTTTATAGACAACCTCTGTAAACTCCAGCCTACTTAGTTGAACCATAAACCTAGCCAAGAAGAGACTCCCAGCAGCTTCTTCCATAACACATGGTGGTTAGAGCCTAAATCTCACAGAGTCATCCTTCACAAAGGAGAGGCTTCACAGGAGGTCCCCATCAACCAATCCATAGTGTTTCCCCCTTCCCTCCCCTTCTCAGCAGTTACTCACCAGGAATTGGCACTGTGTTAGGAGCTGAATATACCAGTAAAAATCCCTGCCCTCATGAAGCTATATTCTCATAGGGGAAAACTGTTCACCAGACTCGTCAGTCCATTGCCTCATTTCCTCCAAACTCTGCTTACTAAATTAGCTGATCTAATAATCTCACCCCTGTTAACAACATCTAAAACCAAATATCTGAATTTCCATAGACAGTTTCTTGGAAACACGTTGTTATATGTCAGGATCTTACAGAGTAGGGATGTCAGACAGGGGTGTTGTTGGCAGCTTCTCACTGGAAAGGAGATGTTCTCTGAAGACCTAACTTCTGGCCATCCAGGGAAGTTTCTTGCCTTCTCCAGTCAACCAAAAGCCTGTTTGTTCTGGACTTTGTTAATATGAATGGTGGCAGACAGCCCTAACTAAAGAGGTCTGGTTTCCTTGTAAGTCCAAAAAGCATTATTCTCATACTTAAATAATCAAGTGACAAAACTCATCATATATACTAAATGAGTTATGATTTGTCACAGAATTATCTTTGCAATCTTACCTTAGGATTGAAAGGACTCTAAAGTGTAAAATGATGGAATGGAGACCTAAACACCCAACACGTTGGAATCGACAATGTACTTCTATTTTGCGACAACTCCTTCCTAAACTGGAACTTGGCACAGGAAGCGTTGTTTCATCTGGAGAAGAAAGTGAATTTGAAAGACTGCTACAATTTTACTGGGTTTGTATATGATTTGATGCATTAGTGGCCTTTGTGTTATCTGTGTTGTTCATTGCTAAATAATAACAATTTAAATATCTCTTAAATGCCTTTTATCTTAGCCCTGCAAGATAGATGCTGTGACATTAAAATGCATTTACTTATAGATCAAATAGATTGCAAGTGCAGTGAACAATTATTACCAGAACAACATTACATGACATTTTCTTGGAACCAGTTGTATATTTTATGATTTATGAGCCCCAAACTTTGAAAAGTAATGCCCAGAAGGAAAATACACCGCAATTGAGGAACTGAAAAATGATCTCCAGTAACAGAGTGGATTCTCTGTTACTGGAGGACTCCAGGCAAGTTTCAATGTCTACCATATGCCAGTTCCTCCCATATTTATTCATTCTTCCTGGATCTTTCTCCTGACTTCCCTTCTTATATTCATCAGTCGACTGACATCTTGGAAAATCAAAAAGGCATCTCAAACCCAGAAAGTCCACAGGCAAATAGGTCAGGCCTTCAGTATGGTAGTAGGGTCCTCCTTTCCTTCTACCCTAACCCCACACGTGGGCATCTTTTACCTCCCCTTCCCTGTGAATTAGTCCAGTGGATTTTTGAAAACCTCAGGCTTCTAAGAGTGATAATCCTTCCACGTACCATCCAATAGACTAAGTGTCTCTTAGGGGGACTCCCTAAGATGTGGCACTAGGGGACCTGTTTGAAGTTGAGTCCCTAGGCTGCCAGAGTGGGATCTGCAGGCACTATTCATTCATGAATTAAGGAGAAAGTTGCTTTCATTTTGCTTTAGTTTTTAATAGAATTAAAGGGGTAAACAGATTATCAAGACATAGTAAAATACAAACCAAGGTTTAAATCTTGGAGTTCCTATGTAAAATTATCTATTTAATAATACACAGTCAAAAATAATAAACCTGGATTGAACCCTGTAGGCTGTGTTCAAATCCTGATGTAGTCACTTACTAGGACAAATGACCTGACCTCTCTATCTTTTCTACTCCATTTGTAATAGGGATAAAAATAACTATCTGTTTTGCTGTTGTGGCAAAAATTAAATGAGTTACTATTACCATTGCACCAAGAAACTTGTTAAGTGTTTTTATAATAAATACTATTATTTTTATTCTGTGTGCCAGGCATGTACTAGGCACAAGAATTATGAAAAAAAAAGATACAATCTTGGGCATTTGTGGAGAATATAGGCTAGTTAAATGAGAAAGCAAATTATTACAAGATAGTTTATTAAGTAAGTGAAGGGACAGACAGTGCAGTACTCAGTCACAGGGGAAGAATATGTAAACAGATTTGAGGACCAGGAAAATCTTTGAGGTAAGCAATCTCAGGCTTAAAAATGAGGTTTATGACTGTCTTCTGTGTATTATTAAATAATTTTACATGGGACCATATTCCATAATAGTCACTTAATATATATAAACAATCATTATTGAATAAATTCCTCCAAAATCTCACTTAAATTCCCCATGTGCAGAGCCAAGTAATTTCCTTGTCAGCAGTTTGCAAGTTGCATGTGCAGGTTCTATTATCAGACAGTCCTGGTTGTGCTCCCTTCTATCTGTAGAGTGACTGTTATAATAACAAAACCTACCTCACAGGGTCATTTTGGGATTAAATATACATGGGAAGCATTTAGCACTGTAAAACCAGGACATAACCAGTACCCACAAAAACAGGTGTTTTATGATTGCTCTTTCTTTGAGGCTGCTGTGATCTTTTTGCATATAGTAATTCACAGTTGCCTACATGATTATAATGTGGATTTGTATGTCATTCTGTCCAGGTCACAGGATTTCCCATCCAGATGCGATACACTGATGTGCAGTCTGTTGTTGATGCTGTGTATCAAACTGGAATTCACTCTTCTGAATTTCCCCAGACAGAATTTGCTTTAGCTGTGTACATTCACCCATACCCAAACAACATACTGTCTGTGTGGGTCTACTTGGCTTCCTTAGCTCGACATCTGTGAAAAGGAAGAAGGGAAAGGAAAAGACAGAAACCACAAAAGCTTTTCTGGCACCATGGGTTTTGCTGCTTATCCTTAAGTCCAGTCATGTGCTGAGCCCTGTTTTTGACTGACTTATGCAGTTGGTACTATGAAAATTAATCCCTACTCCAGAGTCTCTGAGGATGAGTTTAGGTGCCTCTTCATCAGAGACCTCTTTCAGGAGGACGCTTTGGGTATTTGGCTGTATGGTGTCACTATCTACAGTAGGTCTTATTCTGGGAAAGAAGCAAGTCTGTCTTTTCCCCCCTAAGACCAATGTTTCTCATATATGAGCCTCACATTCCTTCCATCAGAATTGTCTGGAAAGTCCTGTTGGAAATGCAGATTTTCAGATGTCACACAAGATCTACTGATTCAGAATAACTTACAAAGTTGAACTCCAGAGTCTGCATGATTTTCAGCAAGTTTCCCAGGGGATCCTACAAGTGAGAACCCAGCCTTACAGATTGTTATCATTACTGACGTGAGGTTCATGATTTGGTACAGGCTCTGATACAATTCCAGAAAGTCACTCAAATGGAAACCCACCATTACCACCTCTTATAAAACGTTATTTTACTGGAAAAGGAAACAAGGAAAATCCACCATGTCAGGCCGAGACTGAAGTAGCTTCTGGAGGCTTCTCAGAAGTTTGCATTTGGGATGTTCCTAACAGAAAGTCCTTACAGCTCCTGGTATTTGGAAGGACTCCCAGAAACTAATCTAATCTTGTCTGTGAAGAAGGGAGGACAAGGTCTTAACAAATCTCAGGACTCCTTTTTTCCACAGTGAAGACCACCCACAACTCTGCCTCTGACACTTTGCTGCTATCTCCTTTGCCCAGTGTAGCCCGAAGGTGGTCCATCTAGATCCTAGGAGCCTCAAGGAAAAGTGGACAGGGAACTAGACAAGAAGTAAAATGCTTCTTTCTATTTGATTGTTTTGTGCTTCATTGAGAAAAATATTTTATACAATTTACTTAAATGTGACATAATACCTATCATTTAAAAGATATAATCAAGGTATACGGATTTCCAAAAGTTGACCAGTTTCACATGAGGTAAAGATAAGAGAAAGGAAATTCACCTCTCCTATTGGCAGGAGCACTGGGCCTTCTAGGCCTTCACATACAGAAAGCAGTAAATTCACCCACAGGGAACCTCCCAACTTGTATCCCTTTCCCAAATATTTCTGCATAACTAGTCCTAGAGATGGCCTCAATTATTAGCAGTGTTGTTAATTTTGGATCAAGCATAAGATTACACTAAGCAGCAAGGCAGAGATGTGTGTGATAGAATGTTTCTTTACTCCAGGTTAAAACCTAATTGTATACTTCTTCTTCTACTTCTCTCTGGTCTCCTTGGTTAAGCTTAAAGTTCTTTAAGTCATTCCACAAATACTAATGAAGCATCTATTATGTTCTGGAGTTCAGCAGTGAAAAGACAAACATCTTACCGTTGTGAAGCTTATACTCTTACAGACCTTAGCAGATAGACAGCAAGAGAGGGAGAAAAGTTCAGGGTGTAATGAATGCTAAAAAGAATACACTGGGAGGAGGTGGTAGAGGACCTTGGTGGAGATGGAGAAAAGAAGCAGTATAGTCAGAGAGGCCTCTCTAAAGAGATAATGTTTAAGGTGAGATTTTTAAAAAATGATTTATCAGTTAGAATTGCATTCAGTTGCATGTAACAGAAACCTAACCAGAGTAGCTTAAATCAAATAGGGACTACTTTTTCACATAATCGCAAGTCCAGAGGCGCAGTCCAAGTCAGGTGCTTGGCTTCATGATGATGCAGGTGTACTGGTCTTCATCTCTAAGGAGGCTTCTGTCCCCTGGTTCAGTGACTTTAAGATTTCAATAAGTACAAGAATCACCTGCAGGGCCTGCTGAAATAGAGTTTTCTGATTTAGTAGGTCTGAGATTGGCTGGGGCCTGATAATTTGCATTTGTAAGTTCCCAGGATGCTCAGGCTATGGACATGGGGAACTCTTGAGAACCTCAGAACTAGCTTCACAACCATTTTCATGGCCAGAAAATGCAGAAAGGGAAAGAGGTGATAAAGAATGCCAGCTAGTTTTGCTCTTTTAAAAAGCTTCCCAGACAGCCAGATGTGCCAAATTCCAGTCATGCACACCTATAGTCCCAGCTACTACTGAAGCTGTGGCAGAGGACCAAGTGACCCCAGGACTTCTAGACTAGTCTGACAACATAAGGAGACCATGCCTCAAAACAAGAACAAAAACAAAACAAAAAAACCTTTCCAGTAGGCCATATACAGTAAGACTGAACTATATCACCCCTAGCCCAAGAGAAGCTAAGAGAGCAAGTGTTTTAAGTGGATACTGCTTTCCAAACTAAACCCAGCATTCTAAAGGTGAGGAAAAAGGGTAAGGTAGCTGTTGGGTAGGCAAATCGGTAGATGAAGCTAGATGAAGGAACCTGTGGCAAAAACATTCAGGGCATAGGAAGTTTGGCTTGCGAAAGGCTTTTGGTCCAGAAAGAGACTTGCTGGGGGAGGGAGAGTAGTAGCACCCAGGATGGAGAGGTACCAAAGGCTGGATCACACAGGTCATAGTAAACAGTTTGGAATTTATTTGAAATGCAATAGGAAACCATTGAAAAGTATATTTCCTTTTTTATATTTGAGATGACTTTTAAAACTATGATTACAGATATTTATGGTTTTATATAAATGCATACATGTGATTATGTTATTTTTAAGTATAGGCTTTTTCTTTCTCTTTTGGGCTTAAGTGCCTTCCCCGATGTTCTTCCCCTCCACCCACATTGTTCACGTCTCCATTCCCTTACTAAACAAGTATGTACCCTTCCACTTAACCAACATTCTCAAATAGTCATATGACAATGAACACTTATGCACATATATGCATCTATTCTTGTTTGCTTTTTAAAAATTAGATCATGTTATTTATGCATTTCTATACGTTGCCTTTCTCTTTCACAAATAGTGAAACTCCCAAGGAACTAATTTATTCTTGAGGAATGATTACCATTCTACAGTATGGGCAGGACCACTCCGTACACAGGTTAGGCACCACACAACTCAGAATTTATGTGCAAGGAACCCCTGGAGCCATGTAATACATGGCAGCACTGGTTGTGAATGTTATTTATTATAGCTTATTCAGCCACTCAGGAAATTTCTTTTGATCTGGTTGGCTGATGTGTTGTTTAATTTTTCTGTATACTTATTGTTGTTCAGTCAATTACTAAGAAGTGTTGAAGTTGCTAACTATGACTAAGTGTTATTTGTTTCTTTCAGTTTTGTCATTGTTTGCTTTATGATTTTGAAGCTGGTTGTTAGATGTATACACATTTAGGATCTTTGTCTTCTCAATTAATTAAGCTTTTTCTCAGCATGCAGTGTCCTTTTTTTATCCCTAGTAATTTTCTTTTCTCTGAAGGCAGTTATGTCTGGTGTAAATGTAGCCACCCCAGCTTCCACTTGATTGGTATTTACCTAGTATATATTCTCAACTCGATTGGTATTTACCTAGTATATATTCTCATCTCTTTATGTTTTTATTTTATTTTTTAAAAGAGAGAGCAATAGAAAGAGAGAAAGGGAGAGTCAATTTTATTTAGTTTTTCATACGGCCTTCATTGCTCCACCACGTCGTGTGTACTGGGTGCTGGGATTCGAACCTGCGTCCTCGCTCATGCCAGGCAAGCGCTGTAACCGCTGAGCAACCACTCCAGCCCCTCATCTCTTTATTTTCAATGTACATGTTTAATTACATTTGAACTGACTTTCTTGTAGGTAGCTTATATTTGGGTTATAGTACCTTTTATACCTTCTGAAAAATCTCTTTTGTAGTTGGTATATACAGACCATTTACACTTAATGTAATTATTGATATATTTGAAGCAGTGGTCTGGACTACCATCTTACTATTTGTATTCCATTTGTTCTCTTTGTTTTTTGTTCCATCATTTTCTCTTTCCTGTTTTCTTGGGTTATTAGAATGTACTTAGTATTTTGTTTTAATATATCTGTTATAGACTATATTTTTGTATATATTTTTTGAAATTTCTCCAGGAATTATGCCATGCATACTTAACTTTTCACAGTCTATTCAGAATCTATTAGGTTTTCTTTTGTTTGTTTGTTTTGGAGATAGGGTATCTCTATGTTGCCCAGGCTGACTTCAAACTCCTGTACTCAAAGGATCCTTCTGCTTCAGTATCCTGAGTAGCTGGGACTACATCTAAGAATCTAGTTTTTATCAGTCACTTCAAGTGGAATGTAGAAATCTTACTACATATAAATTCCTTTACATTTCTGCCTTTATGTTGTAGTTATCACATATTAAATCTGTTGAAATATAGATTGAAAACACTATAGTACAATGTTAACAAGTTTGCTTTTAATCATCAAATATATTTTAAAGAACTTACATAGAGGGCTGGAGTGGTGGCTCAGCAGCTATGGTGCTTGCCTGGCATGCGAGGACACAGGTTGGAACCCCAGTACCACCTACACAATGAAGTGTCAGGGTATGAAAACCACATAAAAAACTAAATCATGTAGAAAGGAATATTTACCCAGATATTTATCATTCAGTCATTCTTCCTTCATTCTTGTTGTGCTAGGTTTTCTTCTAATATCTTTTCTGTTTAAAAATGTCCTTAGCAATTCTTTTGTTTGTTTTTGCAATACTGGGGATTGAACCCCGGGGCACTCAACCACTGAGAGCCCTTTCCTTTTTTGAGACAAGGTTTCACTAAGTTGAGCCTCAAACTTGTGAACCTCTTGCCTCAGCCTCCTAAACTGTTGAGATTAGCAATTCTTTTAGTCAGGTCTGCTAACCATAAATTCTCTTTATTTTTCTCTCACATTCTATGCATGTCTACTTCCATTCCACTTCTGAAGGATATTTTTACAGGACAGGGAATTCTGGACTGACAGCTATTTTCTCTTAACACGAAAATTCACGTTCTACTTCTCTCTGGTCTCCTTGGTTTCTGGAGAAAATTTTGCCATCCTTTGATGTTCCCCTGTAAGTAATGCTTTGTTTCTCTCTGCTGGTTGTTTTCCAGAATTTTTCTTTTCCTTTATTTTTTAGAAGTTTTATTATGATGTGGATTGATGTGGATTTCTTTGCATCTATCCTAATTGATATCATCTAAGATTCTTGAGTCTGTAACTTTATGTCTTTTCTCAAATTGTGGGAATTTTTAGCCACTGTTTACTCCAATATTTTTCTATGCCATACTTCTTTGCCTTTCCCGCATGGATTCCAGTGACACAGATATTAGACAATAGTTATCATCCTCTGGTCCCCAAGTCTCTATTCATTTGTTTCAATCTTTTTTTTAGATTGCATTAGTTTTATTCATCTATCTTCAAGTTTGCTGACTACTTACTGTTATCTCCATTCTACTATTTGAGCCCATCCAATGAGTAAGTTTAAAAAAAAAGTTGTAAAATTCTTTATATTGTCTATTTCTTTGTTGAAACTTTGTCTTTCCATTCATTTCAAGAAAGCTTGTTCTTCTTGAAGTATTACTATAATAGCTCTGTTTTATAAGTTTTGTCATATTGCTCTTTGTCATCTTAGTGTTGGTATCTGTTGGTGGTATTTTCCCATGAAAGCTGAGATTTGTCCTTGTTCTTCTTGTGCTGAATAACTTTGCACTGTATCATAGGCATTTAAACATGCTCTATGTTAGGATATCTGTGCCTTATTCAAATGTTATGGAAAATGTTGGATTGGAGCAGAGACTCAGTGGTTAAAGTGCATGCCTGGCATGTGCAAGGACTTGGGTTCAAACCCCAGCAACATATACACAACTAAGTGTTGGAGAATCAAAGCCCTGATGAAAAACTAAATAAAATTGAGTCTCTCTTTGTTGATAACATTTTTGTAACCAGCAATCAGCATAGTTGGGTTCGGCCTGTGAGTTCTGACTGGCCTTCTGTGGCTTGTGGTTTCAATGTCAGTTCCATTTTCAAAGCCTTTCAGTGCCACTCAGATCTGTCACATGTGTGCTGCTTTAATGGCTGCTATGTCAGGTCTCTCCATATAGTTGGTATATGTAAGCCCTAGCCCTGGTCCCCAGCATGGTGCTACTGGGAACTCATTAGACTTTTAAGAGGTGGGGTCTAGTGGGAGGTCCTTAGGTCATTGAGGGTGTGCCCTTAAAAAGGATCCAAGGACCCTGATTGCTTCCACACATGCTCCCACCACAGTGTACCACCATCCATAGCCCTTTTCAGATGCCAAAACAATGGGGCCACCTAGTCTTAGACTTGGTACCTCCAAAACTGTGAGCTAAGTAAACCTCTATTCCATAAGTAATCTGTGTCAGGCATTTCATTCTAGTAATGAAACATAAACTAATACAGTGGCCAGCCTGAGATTTGGGAAGTTCTCATAAAATTTTTGGTCTTTTCAAAGTGGATCTCTGCATACACAACACAGAGATAAGCAGAGTCATTTGTAACAACTTTGACAGATTGGTTTACACAGCTCCTCCACCCTCTTCACAATCTCTTGAATACTTTTCAGTTCCCTGGCCTCCCTGTTCTGGTTCTTCAGACATCAAGTCGAGGCTTTTGTTATGACTCTGCTATACACTCCCACTATTGTACCTGTACCCAGTAAACTTGTGGCAGGACAGAGGGGGGGCGGGAAGCAACCACAGCTGCTCTAGTAAAAGAGATGTGCCCATCCTTTGATGGCATCTATGCATCCTCCCTCACCACTGTTGTGCTGCTACCACTACATCTATTGCGGGATTGTGTAAAAGGAGTGATTTTGAAACTGTCCCTTGCTCCCCTGCCCTCCCTTTTGCCCTTACACCCCTCCCTAATCTTTTTTGCTGAAGAAAAGACCTTCCTTAGGTTTTAGTTGACTAGCTACGGGATTCTGAAGTCCCTAACAGTATTCTGGCCAGAGAAGAAGAAGGAGACACACTCCTGGATGTCTGAGACCCAACCCCAGCTCACAGTATTTGCTTTTCCTCCCCACAAAAGCCCTCATGTCCCTGAGCCCTCTTTCAAGATTGAGCTTTGAGGCAAATAAAAAGGCCTGAAAGCTGCTTCTCAAGAATACTGGTCCTTGAATAAACACGATTCTTTCCTACCAATACTCATCTTCTGAACTTTGGTATTCCAGTGACAGACAGCAGGGACAAGATTGCCTTGGGGCTGGAGAAGGGAGGAAAGGAAAGGCTACTTTCCCATTTCTCATGACTGAAGGGATTCTTCTAGTGCGCATGCTCGCTCTCTCCCTGCGCTGGTACCATTTCTGGATTTCAGGATGTCTAAGTTCAGCTAGGGATCCTGGAAAAAGAATGGGAAAATTTACCACTAATTTGTTGATATTTCAAATTATGGTCTTCCCCAGTCATCTGCTATTATCTACTTTTGAGACTGTCCAGGTTTTATAGCCATATTCATTGGGGGAGACAGGGAAAATCTGTTGTATTAGGGTTCTCCAAGAGACAACCAATAGCATGTGTGTGCATCTCTATGCAAGTATGTATGTGCATATTTGAAACAGATATAAATATCTAGACTTATAAAATAAAAATCAACTCACATGATCATGGAGACAAAGAAGTGCCAAAACTTGTTGTCAACAAACTGCAGATCAGGAAAGTCAGCATTTTCCAATCTCAAAACTAGCAGAGATGAGGTGCAAGAAAAGTCTATGTTTCAGTTTGAGTCTAAAAGCCAGAAAAGACCTATGTCCCACCTCAAAGAAATTAGGCAGGAGTATTCCTTCATGCTTGAGGGAGGGTCAGTCTTTTTACTTATATTCAGACCCTCAGTTAATTAGATGCGGACCACCAACCATATTGGGGAGGGCTATCTGCTTTACTCAGTCTACCAATTTAAGTCTCATTCAGAATCACCCTATAGCCCAAATAGACACAAAAATAACTATATCCATCTTATCTGTAGTAGAATCTTAAATAACATTTTAAGTATTGGAATACCTTCTGTTAAACTACTGATTACAAATACCTACAAATTCCTGTTTTTTAAAAAGCAGCTTCAGAAAGTATCCTCAACATTCTGCATTATGCTAAAATGGTTTGGAAAAGCGGCCCAGGAACTCTCCTATATCAAGCACATAACAGGGTGGGGGTGCAGTTCAATGGTACAGTACTTGCCTAGCATGTGTGAGGCCCTAGGTTTGATCCCCAGCACCACAAAAATAACCTATAAGTGTGATTTGCTCTTTTGTATGACCACTCCAAATGCTAGGGTCAATATTTTGGAGGACAGGAGGAGTGACAATAAGATCAGTTAAGAGACAAGTCCAAGTGAGAAACAGTGATGCCTAAGGAAAGGATGATAGTAGACATGAATAGTATTTGTGGTGAGATTAACAGTAGAAATCACAACAAATCAAGAACCAGAGGGAGGGCAGGTGGCTGCCAGTCTTTATATCCAGTAGAGTACAATGCAGCCATTGAAAGTAATCCTGGATGTTCTCTCATGGTATATTCACCAGACATGACAAAAATAGATACACAGCATAGCATATAGTATGCTACCATTTGTGCACAAAATGTGGTAAATGGGTTACATACATGAAGGTTTATAAAGACCTGGATTATTTCTGGAAGGGTACAAAAGAGTAACAGTGTTGCCTCTGGGAAGAACTGGTATCAGGGAAGTGAAGGAGATTTGCTAGTCATTGTATACAGTCTCCTACTGTTTGAATATTTTATATTTTGCATGCATTTATTTAAAAATTTTAAATAATTTAAAATCAGTGGTTTTTCACTGCCTAAAGTTTGGTGAGTTGCAAAAATGGTCCAGATAATCCAGGCCCATCCCCATCTCTTGCCAATGCACTTGTGTCTTACACTGCATTCACATAGAACTCTATAGTTTCTATTCTCTGCTCTTAATATAGAGGGTTTGTCTTTTTCATTTCCATACTTCTAAACCTTTGTTGATCCCTGCTTCCTGCACTTGGAAAACCTTTCCAGTCTCCTCTGCACTCCAGATATAAATCAGTCTCCATTTTCATTTCAAACATGCTATTCCTCAGGAGTCTTTGCATTTGCCATTCCCTCTACCTGGAATGCTCAACCTCCAGATATCTGCATGCCCCCTTCCCACAGTCCTCTGCACACCTCACCTTGCCATAAAACAATGTCCCCCATTGGTCACATTCTAAACCTCGTATTTTGTTTGTTTTTTTTACAAGACTTGTCACCATGTGACATGTTTTTATTGTTGTTCATTTATTATGTTTTTCTCTTCCCAGTAGAATACAAACTTTGTGAAAAGAGACTTTATTAAGGAATTAAGGAAATGCCTTGCATCCAGCTTGTGCTAAAGGAATTAATAAATACGTCATAACAAGCCTGAAATTTGCATTTTAGAGATGTATAATCATAGTAGGGAAACACACATACATATTAACCTATAAAAGGAATAAACACTAAAGTTTCATAATGAGGCAAATCCAGAAAATAACATAAATATGACTTCAGGACCAATGTTGTTCAATTAACAGCATCTTCAAAGTAGAAACTATGAGAGGCAACCTATTTATTACACTGATTATTATAGTCTGTGCCCCATTTTTTCTGAAAGGGTTCTTAGTAAGCCCTGGACACTTAAACTCATTGGAAGCAAAATTACTGTCATAGAGTTGCTTAGGAATCATGAATTAGAAACTGAGGACATAGGTACTATTTAAATGCCATTATAGACGACAAGGAGATTTTAGCCTAATATGTCCATCGCCTGAAATGTGTCAGGCAGCCTCTCCCTGGCTTTTACCGGGCTATTCCAACTTCTGCTTCTGAGTTTCCCCTTTTTTGACATTGGTTCCTGTTGTCCTGCTCTCCTTGGCATAAAAGTTGTCTGTGATTGGCTGTGTCTCATATACACGTCTGTGGCTGTGCTGCCATTGTGATAAACCTCAGATTCACAGAACATGCTATCATCAATCTGTAGTAGTTCTTTATCATCATGCGTCTTTTTGGACAAAGGATTCAAAGCAAAAGTGGGGCCACATGATTTATTTTTTAATATTTAAAAGGCTGTTCTACAGACTCTAAAGGGGGTCACTGCCTTCAGCTGACCATTCACCTTTTTTGTGACAGTCCACCAAACACGTTAAAATAACAATTGATTTGGTTTCTGCTAATCACATTTCGGCTCCAACATCCCTTAATTGACGTTGGAGTGCTTCCAGTTTTGTAGTTTCCTGATTTACCACCACAGATGGTTAATTACATCCACAATGGATTTGACAAGCTAGGTTACTGAAGGCAATGTTAATCTCTTCATTCAGAGTTCTTGGGAATCTCTAAAGCAAAGAAATAAGGTGCGGGGTAGGATTAATGAGGTTTCTAAGAGGAGAGGATTCTGAAGTAGAACTTAGAGCGCACGGAGATGGCATCTTAGGGGTTGCAGAAACAGCTAAAACCGATTTGGAAGGCGTAACGATCCCATTAAACATCCGCGAGGATGTGTGGGCTGTTGCAACTGGAGATAAAGCGCATGGGACTCGTGCTGTGAAGGGTTTTAATCACTAGGATAATGCACAGAACTTTCACCCGCTAGCACCGGAGGCACGGACGGTTGTCAGCAGGGGAGTGGCTGAAACATATCGGCCACCTAGTGCTCAACACTAAAATTTCTCCGGCGCTCTCTAGCGACCCGGGTCAGCTCTGGGGCCAGTTTCGCGGAAGGTGATGGAGAGGCTCCACAAGCGGAGCACGAGGCCGCGAAGCGCCGCCCGGGATTCCGCGGTGACCCGGACCGGGGCCGCGGGGCCGCCGAGCCGCCGCCGGGCGTTGCACCCGGGCCCGGCCCGGCCGCCGATTGGACGGCTGGGGGGCGACCCTACTGTATCGCGAGACGGGATTGGCAGCGCGGGCCGCATGTGCCCCCGCGCTGGCTTTGTACGCGGCGCCGCCCGCCCGTCCTTTAACAATGGGCGGCGCGAGCGCCCCGGCGCAGGGCCCGAGCTGAGGCCGGCGCCTCGCTGCCGACAGTCTGCAGCATGAGCGCGGCCGGCGCCCCCCGCATGCCGGCGGGACTGGGGCTGTGAGGGCCACGGTTCCGGGTAAGAGAGCCGCGGTGCGGCCGAGCAGGCCTAGGCTGGGCGCGGGCACTAGCCCGGGAGGCGAGGCGCGGATCCCGGCCGGCCCGGCCTTTTGTTCGCTTCTCTGGGACCGTGCGCTCCCTCAGATCCCGGAGAAGATTGAGCGTCCGGCCTTCTGCGGCGGGGACCGGCGGACGTTCGCCCCCGGCCTCCCGGTGGGAGCTTTGCACCCCAGCGGGGCTTGGACTGGTGTCGGGTCTGTCTGCTCCTGGGGGCCGGCCGGAGGGTTCCAGCCCCGGACTACAGAAGCCCGAGAGCGGGCTTCCCCCTCCCGCGCTGGTCCAGCTCACAACCGGTCCGCGCTTTGGCAGCTTGGGGCCCGAGTTGATGATCCCCTTTTCCCCCGAGCGTAGCTGGGCAGTTCCCAGAATAAACCAGCTTCTCCGAGTGCACTGATCCGGCCTTCTGCGTGGCGTCTGGGAACTGTTTTGGGTGGGTGCCTGGCGTAGGACGAGTCAGGTGAAAATGAACGGCCACACGGGGTGGCCGGAGGTCACACCCCTCTGGACGGGGGCGCGGAGGGTCGTGGGGGAGTTGCTGGCCGTGACCGCGTCTGGGGCGTGTCTTCCAGACTGAAGTTGCCGCGTCGGGCGAGGTGCGCCGCCGGGGCCCATGGAGCTGGAGGGGCAGTGGTGGCGAGGACAACTGGCTGCCGATATTCACCAAGCGCTTCGGTATAAGGTAACCCTGACGCTCGACCTTGCCATTCCGGGTCTTGCCCCAGTGAACCTCGGTTCCCCGGCAAGTCCAGCTCTTCCAGGCCAGAAAACGGCAGTTTGCTTATTTGCTCAAGGTTAATTAACTTCTTTCCGTCCCTGGGCTATATCAGAAGAACCTGCAACTTAAATGGGGGGGCGAGGGTTGGGAGAGGAAAAGTGGAAAGGGACCTTCCGATGTTCTTGTTTCCAGGTGGATCTTGGATTTGATTCTGTATTTAAAAATACATATACTCTGAATTTTTATTGGGCAACGCTGCCCTCCTGGTCTTCTGGTTGGTGCTGCATGCAGCTGTTGTTAAGTTGCTTTGTACATAACTGAATTTCCCAGCCTCTCCTCTAACTTTTCGTGAGACTTCGGGCTAGTTCATTTTCTGGTTTTCAGTTTGCTCAAATGTAAAGTGAGGAATAGTAATTACAGAATGTGGGGTTAGAGGTATAGCTCAGTTGTACAGTGCTTGCTTCACATGAGCGAGACCATGGGTGAGCCCCAACACCTTAATAACAACAACAGAAAGTACCTTATGGGGTGATTGTGAAGTTCAAATTAGTATCATTCAGGGGCTTAGTGCTTGGCGTATAATAAGCCCAAGTAAAAACTATTTATTACTCGCCCTGTGAGATTTGGGACTGTTCAAAAAGGCGTATTAATATTAAAGGTAGAAAGTAGACCTACTAAATACTTAATAGATATTGGGGGAAAAAAACACTTTTCCAGGCATAAAATCTGTGTATTATTGCTCGCAACAACTTTACTCTGCATGCCACAAAACGTGTTAATAGGAGAGCTCTGCCTCTCTGATAACCAGAAGAGAGACTAGATTCAAAATGATCTCTAGCTTAACCCACTTTCGCTTTGGATAGAGACAACAATTTCTTCAGGATAGAAAATTGAGAAGTGAAACAGCTGACCCTTTAATAAAAGGGGATTCTGATCATTGGAATCAAGAGATTCTGGGATAACTTGTATGTTGAGTTTCTAACCATGTTAAGTAGATTGGAAAAATCTAAATGGTTTAAATTCTTAAAATTATACACTTTTTAAAGCTTGAGATTTCTAAATACTGTTTACTTCTTTTTAAAAAATTTTATTTTCCATTATAGTTTAACATATTGAAGGGGTTTATCGTTAACTTTCATACTTCTGACATTCAGTCTTTTACCTATTCAGTCTCTTACCCTGAAGTACACCTCAACCCCTTAAGAGAGCATTTTTAACACATCAGAGTTCTAACTATGGAATGTTCTCTGGAATGTTGGGAAAAAGAGCTGCAGTTTTCCCACTTTGAAAATTGTCTGGATACATTTTGTTGTTGTTTTTCAGCAGATGTCATTTTCCAGTTAGAAATGGGTAAACCTTTTAATCCCTCTACTATATGGTGAAATTAATTATTTGTAAATCATACATGTATTTTTAATTGACATAAAACTTGAAAGATTTTTTTGGTGATCCCCCAAGGTTTCTAGTTCTTATATTTTATGTGTAATTTTAATCCTGAGTAATTATCTGAGTTAATTTTATCAGTTGAATTTAGAAATAGTTTTTTGTTTTGTTTTGTTTTTCTAATCCAGGTTCCTTGAATGCTTTTGTGTTTTAGTCTCTGATGGAGCCAAGGAATAAGGCAGCTCTGCTCTCAGGTTGCTTATGAACTTTCACAGGACAAGATAGAACAGGTTCTGAAGGTTGTCTTGGGCCAACTGTGGCACATGGCCCTGGGTTGTTTTTTGTTATTTTTACTCATTGTGTAGACCATGTTCACAACTTGACACATTGGCCACACTTTGTAAAGAATTTGTATTAATTGGTAGAACTTGAACTTGTAGAACTAGAGAGATTACTATTAGTAGTAGACTGAAGTCAAGGAAGTTAAAATGAATTTTATTACAGAGAAGACATCATAATTTCAGGCTGTTAATGGATGATTTAGTTGGATAGTCATCTGTTTATTGTATTGAACATGTTGAGTGCTTAGTATGTACTAGGTGATGTGCCAGGTTTTAGAGCACTACTAGTGAATGACACAGACATCCCACCTTTGTCATCCCACCAATCTTCTTTTATAAATCAGAACATCCAAATTTAGGTCTTTCTTTGGGCGGTTGCCATTTGGATGCTGTGGAAGATGTTCTGTGTTCAGACCGAAGGTTTGTGGAGAAATAATCAGTGTGACCAGCATTGTTAGTCCTAGGGAAGAGTGAAAATACAATGACTGGAAATCCTCTTCAACCCCAAATGACAACTGTGTAGTTTTTATAAAACACAATTTACCACTCAAAATTTAAAAAAAAAAAAAAAAAAACCTCTACAAAGGAACATGTCTCTGTAAATACTTAAGTCTACTTTATTTCTCATCTTCTTGCAGCATACAATGTCATAGTTGTTGGGAAAGAATTTAGGAGACTTAATAACAGATGAGAACAATTACAGCTTTGTGAGAAACATTTAGGAAATATTTACCCCCCAGAATTGTAGTTCTGAGTATTCTTTAGGCCTGTATTTCCATCCTGGCTGGGAAGGGAATGGCATTTGGGGTGATAAGCTGATGAGTACTTGAAACTGGAGATGGAGATATATATTCAAGCTTTTCTGTGGGTTAGAATGAACTTTTATTACAGAAAAGTTTTCCCGTGGGTTCCTGAGAAGCAGGAAAAAGTATGTTCAGTTCTAGGGGGTCGGGAATTGACGGCAAGAGCAGCCTGGAAGTTGAGAAAAGCAGCCATTTTCTCATGCTTGTACAGCTGCAGCACCTAGACAGAGCACTCTTGCCACTCATGTGGTAAGCACTCACACTTTACCATTTAAAAACAGAGAATGTACTTAGATATGTTGTCTAAATTTGTCCGTTTTCCACCCTCTGGTGCTGGGGATTGAACCTAAGCCCTTATATGTGCTGTGCCACTGAGTTACATCCAGAGCCCCTCCTGCCATTTTTTTAAGTTTGTAAGGTAAATACCATTAAAATTAAGTCCTCAAGTGTTCTGAAGGTATGTTTCTTAGTGTGTCTTTTCCGAAAAGTCTGCCTTGGCTTTGTTTTTTCCCAATTTCCCACTCTTGAGCTAAGTTAGTCTTTCTCAGTTTACTCCTGAGCTATGCCCAGTTTGAGATGGGTCTTGATAATTTGCCCAGTCTGGCCTCCAACTTGGATTCTCCTGTCTTAGCTACACAAGTCACTGGGATTACCGGTATGCACCACCACACCCAACCTACATTGCCTTCTTAAGCAGTGCCTTAAAAATGCAAATTCTCGAGTCTGGAGCCAGTGGCTCAGCAGTTACAGTACTTGCCTGGCATACGCAGGTACACAGGTTCAAACCCTAGCACCCACGTACCCAGCTAAGTGTCGGAGCAACGAAAGCCCTGTAAAAAACTCCATAAAAATTGATTCTGTCTTTCTCACTATCCTTCTCTCTTTAAAAAAAAAAAAAAATGCAAATTCTCTTTGTGTGTGTTGCAGGGGTTTGAACCTAAGGCTTTGCACATGCTAGGCAAATACTCTACTACTCAGCTACATCCCTAGCCCTTTTTATTTTTTACTTTGAGACAAGTCCTTGCTGAATTGTTATGGCTGGACTTGAACTTGTCTCCCTCTGGAGTTGCTGAAATTACAGGCATGTGCCACCACACCCAGCTTATAGTTTTCTTTAACAAAAATTAAAAACAAAATGGCCTGTTAGCCTATCACTCATGTAACCCTTGTTAAAATGTTTTTAAAATCCTTTTTAAGTGATGCATGCACATGGTTAAAACATCAAGCCAAAAAACATACTTTGGAAAGAAAAGGAAGGTTTAAAATGAGGTTCCTCCAATGCCCACTATTCCTTGATCCTCTGAAGTTCTTTTTCCTTGAAAATACCTACAAATCAGTATATATGAAAATATTTTGTTGTTGATTCATAGTGTGTAGTCACTATTCTGTACCTTCCTGCCACACCACCCTCAATGGCTTGAATTTTCCATATCAACCCATCTGGGTTTACTGTCCTTTATTTTAATTGCTGTATTGAATCAATGTCCCATAGTTTAACTAGTTTTATGTTGATACACATCAGACTTTTTTTTTAATTAAATTTTTGAGATTATTGTAGATTCCTATGCAGTTGTAGTAGAGGGATTCTCTAATAATCTTTACCCAGTTTCCTCCAGTGGTAACATCTTGAAAAACTATCACACACTGTCACAACTAGGGTATTTATGTTGACATGGCCAAGATGCAGAACATTTTCCATCATCACAAGGATCTCTCTCTTAAGTTACCCTTTTATAAAAAGCCATACCCTCTCCCTCCTATCCTCATGCCCCCTGGCAAACCCCCAGTCTGTTCTATAGTTTTGTCATTTCAAGAATGTTGTATAAGTGGAGTTGTAAAATATGTGACCTTTCAGGATTGACTTTTTTTAAACTCGGCATAATTCTCTGGAGATACATTGTGGTTGTTTGGCATCAAGGTTTTTTGCTCAACTATTTTTGTATTACAAATAACTGCAAAAGGACCCCTTTGTATATAGTGTGTATTCCTGGGATTAGGCTTTTTAGGTTAAAAAAATGTAACCTAAAATTACATTTTTAAAAAATTAATATTACATAATTGCCCTTCAATAGATTGTAACAGTTGTCATGAGAGCTATTTCCCCTCTTGAGCATAAACAAAAATTGATAAAACTTGATCTAGTTAGTGAACAGCTGCATCCACATACCACTTTAAATTTGTTGAGATCAAGTATCTTTTAATACATTTTTGTTCCTGTTGTATATTTGCTGTGAACTCTGTTCATATGTTGCCTTTTTCTTACTGATTTATAAGAGTTCTAATAAGAATTCTTTTTTTTTGTTGTAATTGACAGAAATATTTATTAAATGTATGTGTTCTTATTTGTATATGTTGTCCTAAGAAAAGCAGAACATCTTTCTGCTAAGTTTTCTACACCTATTGGATTTTTTTTCCTTTGTTTGTTTGTTTATTTTTTGGTAGTAGGGATTGAACCAGGGTGCTTTACTACTGAGCTACATTCTCAGACCTTTTTCTCTCTTACTCTGAGATGAGGGTCTTGCTATGTTTCCTGGGCTGTCCTTGGAATATGGAGTCACTGGGATTACAGCTGTGTAATCATCTCACACAGCCAGATTTATCTTCATGCAGTGTTAGCATATATAAATTTATTCTTGGTCTTTATTTTTATAATTATTACATGAGAGATATTGTATTTTCTAATAGGTTATTAATATACAGAAATACTATTTTATATTAATTTCATAACCAACCATCCTATTGAAATCTTATTCTCTTTTTTCTTCTGTTGATTTTCATGAGTTTTCTGAATATAAATTCTAACATGAAAAACAATGGTTTTGTTTCCTGAAAATAACTTTTGACTCTTCCTTTCCAACAAGTATACCTTCATTTTTTTCTATTTGAATTGGTTAGTACTCTCGGAATAATGGTAGATAATAGGCACTAGCCTATTAGTCTTTCTAGTCTTTCACCTGCAAGTGAGATGCTGGTCTTATATTCAAGTCCTTTTTACCTCCATCCAATCCATTACCTCATTAAAGAAATGTATGTATATCTGTTCTGTTTATCCCAGGGTCACTTTTATTTCAGATGCTATTTAGGCATCTGTCAAGATGATTATGTATATTTATATATGAATTTTTATTGTAAACTAATAATAATAGAGTTCCTAATATCAAACCATCCTTGTGTTCCTGAGGAATATTGCAGTCAGTGATGATGCGTATCTTTGGATACGTAACTAAATTACATTGGCTACTATTTTATCTATCTTGGGTAATATTAAGTTAGATTAATATGTAACTTCCTTGCTTTTGTTCATCTATTTTTAAATGTACACAAGATAAAATTTACCATTTTAACCATTTTTAAGTGACTGTTCAGTAACATTAGGTACATTTATGTTGTTTTACTACTATCATCACTGTCCCCTTTAGAACTTTTTTCATCTTTCCTCCATACTCAGCAGTAACTTCCCAATCTCCTACTGGTAACTACTATTTGACTCTGTCCCTACAAATTTGAGTATTCTAAGTACTTCATATAAATGTAATCATAAAATAATTATCATTTTGTAGCTAACTTTTTCACTTAGCATATTGTCTTCAGGGTTTTTCTATGTAGCATTTATCAGAATTTCTTCTTTAATGCCAAATAATATTCCCTTATATATGGCACATTTTGTTCATACATTCATCTACTGATAGGCATTTGGATTGTTTCCATGTTTTGGTTATTATACGCAATGGCGATATGAATACAGGTGTAAAAATATCTGTTCCAAGTCCTTTCTTGCTGTTCTTTTGGATATACCTAAAATTGCAATTGATGGACCACTTGAAAATTGAATTTTTGGAGGGACTGACGCTGTTATCCACAGGAAGTGTACCATTTCACATTCCCACTAGCAATACACAAGAGTTCGTTTCTCCACATCTACACTTATTTTGTTTTTCTTTTTTTAATATTAACAGTCTGAATGGGTATGAAGTGGAATCTTGTAGTTTTGATTTGCTTTTCCTTAAGGATTAATGATGCTGAGCATCTTTTCATATGCTTCTTGGACGTTTGTATTTGTTCTTTGGAGAAATGTCTATGCAAGTCCTTTGCTCATTTTTATTTTTTATTTATTAAAGAGAGTCAGTTTTTTTCATTATTTCATCTGGTTTTTGTTTTTCCTCCGCTTAGTTGTGTATGTCGTGCTGGGGATCAAACCTGGGTCCTCGTACATGCTGGGCAAGTGCTGTACCACTGAGCCCTATCCCTCTTTGCCCATTTTTAAAGTGGGTTGGTTTTTTTTATTGTTGTTTAATTGTAAGAGTTCTTTATATAATTCGGATATTAATCTCTTATCATGTGATTTGTAAATATTTTCTCCCATCCTGTCCATTGTCCTTTTCACTCTGTGGATTAATCTTCTTTTTTAGCCTGTGATTTTGTTATCATATCCATGTTACTTCCTGCTATTGTGATACCTGTTGGTTTAGTTTCAGTATTATGCTGATCTATAAAGTGAATTTGGAAGCTTTCCATTTTTCTCTCTGCTCCTGAAATCTTTTATTAGCATTATGTTTTCCAATTTTTAGTTGGTACAATAGGGTTTTAAGATTGAAAACTAATGATGGGGAAAACTTTAGGTGTATGAAGGGATGACAGAAAAGGAGAGATCATAAAACTGCTGGAAAGAAACAAGATTAAAAAATACTAATGGATGAGTACTGGTCTCTAGATCCTTTGGAGAATAATATAATATGCAGCACACCAGGACCTTTCCACTTGTTACCTTCTAATCAACAGCCTTGAGATTTCATGGTGTGTGGGTATGTATTTATGTGGGTAGTGTGGTTAGATATTTGGTAAGGGCATATTTTTTTCTGAAAACACCTGATAAGGAAAATAGGATTCACCTATTTAAAATCCTTGTAGAATACATCCGTTCCATAAAGCAAGAGACACTTAAGACAGTTACATCAAAGGTGGTTAAGAATAAATAGAAAAGTTTGTTTTTAGGTTAATTTTTAAATGCCACTTATTATCTTCCCATTTTTCATTTCTGTGTTCCATTGAAGAGAAGTGTGTTTTGGACATACTTGTAACACTAATACACTGGAAACACTGTGGGAGTACTTCTACAGATTATGTCAGTCTAAGTGTTGTTCCTCTTGCTTTAGGAGCTGAAGTTACCCTCTTACAAAGGCCAGTCTCCTCAACTGAGTCTCAGAAGGTATTTTGCTGACTTGATTGCCATTGTGAGCAATCGCTTCACACTCTGCCCTTCTGCCCGACATCTTGCTGTCTATTTGCTGGACCTGTTTATGGATCGCTATGACATCTCTATCCAGCAGCTGCATTTAGTTGCGCTTTCCTGTCTGCTTCTAGCAAGTAAGTAGGAATGTGATTTATGTGACTGGAAATCTCATTATTTATATGATAAAATAAATTTACATAGAAGTCAGTGAATTATTGCCAAATCCCATTCATTGCAAATCCCATTCGTTACTTCTATCAGGAAATTTTTGTCAAAAGCACTGCTTAGTAAATTATTGTTAACCAGACATGAAAAGATGGCTCTAGAATCTGAAAAAGATATGCCTAAGTCTTACATGCTGAAAATTCTGATACAAATGGCAAATTCTAGGCCACCACAGATCTGCTGAGTCCTAGTCTACATAGTAGGACCTGGGCATTTTTTTAACTTGTTAAAAGTTCCAAGGATGATTCCAATGTACTTTTCCAATTGAGAATCAATGTCTAAAATCAGTGATTCAGAACCAGGAGCAACTCTATCCCACCAGGGACACTCATCAACATGTACAGAAATTTTAGTTAACTTATGGGGGGATGCTGCTGGCATCTAGTGCATAGAAGCCTAGGTTGCTGCTAAACAGGACATTTCCGTAGAACAGAGAATTCTTCTGCTCAAAACATCAGTGGAGCTAAAGTTGAGAAACTGTTGTAAAGGTATCATGTGCTTAGATTTTTAGAATACTTTCTGCTGACTATATGACAAATTGGCTTAATGAACTGAAAGTTAGTTCATGTACAGCTACTACAAATGTAAAAACCTTTCTTATGCATTAGGCCAACTTTATAATAGGTTTTGAGAAAAGTATCTGATCTTTTTTACCCAATTTACAGAAGGTACTGCTAGACCTTTTCCCATCTCTTTCTCTTACTATCTTCCTGTAATACCCTTTCATTGCTTGGTGGTACCCTCAATGAAGAGAGAAGGCAAATAAGGGAATTGAAATTGAGTTTTTTCTTCTTTCAGTAACATGTGTGAGAAATAGGAAGTCTGATGGTCCATTTTCAGAATGTAGCCTTAAGGTTCACATATGAAAGGAAGCCATCTTAAGTCAGGAAACCATGAGGCTAGGAGGAAGCCATGTTTAAAACTCCAAAATATGTGTCACCTTAACACCTGTAAGCCTGTCTACTTTTGGTATTCTGCCTACCTTCTTTGACTTTCCATACCCTGCCTACTTACTTCCTGTATCCCACTTATCTACTTCCTGTGACCTTACTTTCTGTATCCACCTATCTATTTTCCTGTGACCTTACTTTCTGTACTCACCCCTATCCAATATTAGCCAATCCTGTGGATTGTACCCCTGAGCTCCTCCAATAAAGGTAAAGGACAGCATTTACATCAGGATGTGGATAAATTCCAGGAATTCCCTCTGTTGGTGTGCATTTCTTTTCATCCGTTAGCAGAAGAGTCTGCCTTGCTCACCTACCTCTGACCACTCATTTCTTTTATCGCAAGCCTGGTATTTCTAACGTGATTGTATTTTTATTGCAGTTGAATTCATATATAATTTTTATAGTATCCATGTGTATAGTAGAAAGTTAAACGCTATTTCAAAGTGGTATATACATATATCATTAACCTTCATCTCTAACCACCACTGGAGATTTGGGACCCAATATGGCTGATGTCTACAAAACATTCCCCTTAGGCTGGTGCCAGAGTTCTTCCTAAAACAAACACCTTTGTGTTGTGGCTACTAATAAACCTAAAATCAAATATAATCTTCTGTGATATAATTTCTGGTGCTAATCTCTCCCCTCAGATTTTATGTTCCTACCTTTTTTCTTCCCATGATCTAAGGACATCAACTACTTATTTTGTTCACTTGACTTTCTTTTTGCATGCTATTTCAGATCCCTCGTAGGACAAGGATGAATGTAAATCAAACAGCCACAGTGATGACTTCCCACTCTGTAGGTTAGGGAGGAAACTGCTTATTGTAACATTTAGAATCTTTCATCTGGATCCAGTCACCTTTCTGGTCTCCTTATTCAACCCTATCCCCAGGCACCTTGAGCCAGATTTTCAGCAGAATACTGTCTACTTCCAGAATATCTGCATTTCCCCTGTAATCTATTGTCCTCTAAGATCCAGACACATCTCCCATCTCTCTCCCCCACCCAGAAGCCAGAGAGGTAATCTTTATTCATTTATAATTAACCTTTAACTTTAAATTAAAGTTTCATTGTCATAAGTAATCATGTGTGCGGTGCTGTGTTTCCTCACTGACTGAAGCCCTTTGGGTTTAATAGTTGGCATAAGATTGGAAAAACTCATACTTGACACAGGTCCAGTGTGTGAGAATCCACAAATAAATGGCTTTTTATTATCCTGCAGAATGTTATTACAGGATAAGGTCATAGCCATACCTGGAAATCAGACGTGTAATTTAGGTTAACTTAGGATCATTAATGAAAAGTAATTTTTTGCTTGCTGTGGCTGTCACTGTCACTTTATCGTTACCAAATCTCAACTTCTCTGCCTGCAGTTCTTAAAAGTGTGCTGTGAACTAAATGGGAGGCTCATTTTTGTGGACAATAAAATAATGAATGATGCATGATCAGTTCTTAGATTTATGTGACTAAAATTTACTTACGGTACTAGTTTGATAAATGAATTAGGGGCTACTAAGCAAAAAAATTATATATCACTACTAAAGTTTAATCGAAACTATAGTTGATTAATGTGGATTTTGTTCACCATGTAGTACTTAGTAGTGGTGCCAAATCCCTAAAATTTTCACAGTTTGGAAGAAGAATACTTTATTTTTTGCACTATCTTAGGTTGGTTAGAATTGAGTTTTTCAGTTTTTCGTATCTTTTAATGATATATTACTGTTAAGGCCATGATCCATTTATTTTATTGATTATTCTGTTTTTATAGTAATAGGGTTTTTTTTTTAGCTTATTTTCTAGTAACTAAGCTTTAGAATCTGAATTTGCTTGGTTCAAGTATAAATTGTTTATCCCTTTCTACTGGAAGTGCTGAATACCTCCATCCTTTGTTTTACTAACTCGCTTGGCCCCCTCTTTTCCTGAGGGAAAAGTATTGCTTTCACATTGTTCCTTTTTTAGCAGAGTGGGAATATGTGTGAAGTACCCTGCAGTTACTCCCCTCCCAAATAAGCAGTGGTCAAAAGAATTAGCTTTGTCAGCCCCACCCACACCAGGATTAGGAATCCGAAGAGCCTGGTGTTAAGCCACCAGCAATCTCTCCTTCCCTCAGTCTATAACTTTACAGCAAAAAAAGCTTAGGGTGCTTATAAACTAATAGCCTACTTTCAGTGTCTGATGTTTTAAATTTGTGGAATTCGTACTTACTTTTGTATTCTCACACTCTTCCTTTTTACATTTGGATACCAATAGCAGCTCTCCAGTCATTTATTTATCAAATGTTATTCAGATACTGCTACTCTCATCACAGAAAGATTGAACTCTATTATGATCCTCCCCCAGCTGCTCCCTGCTTTGGAATGGGCATCCTGTAGTATAAAAGGGAAGGACAGCTTAGAGCTGACAGGACCAGGTGATAATTGTATTCCAGTTATGGAATAGGTTGGAGATCATAGGTAGCTGAGGCAAAGACGGATGATAGCTTATAAGTCCCAGGAGCTTAAGTTCCCCACCGCCCAGTGTCTGCCTTATTAGAGAAAGGAAGAAGAGCATACACATTATTTCTGATTGCACTGTTTGTAGGGAGTATAGTAATGGTTTTTCTGGGTTTGAATCACCAACAATATGAATTTCAGCAACCCTTGCATCTCAGCTTATTTCTCTATAAGATGGAAATAAAGACCCCTTGCCTTACAAAGAGTTGAGAGTCAAATGGGTTTTAGCATGTTTAAAAACACATAGAAATTGCAACATAAAGGTTTGTCATTTTAATGCTTAATTCCCTAATAAGTTGCTCTGGAATCTTTTAGCCTGGCCCCCTAGCCCTAAAGGTCCTGGCTTTTCCGGAAATAGACCCTGGTTTGTCCAGGGAACTTCTCATATCCTGATTTTCTTTACATGTGTAGCATGGTTCCCTTAGCTTCTGTGGTCACTTTGAAACATGGAGAATTTGGCACCAATTTTGGAGATGGGGCTTCTGATAATTTGCTCAAGGTTTTATGTAACTAAGAAATGATCTTAGAGTCAAGATAAAGCCAAAGTGAAATTACAGACTGTTAGTAGTAACAGTTTGGGGTTTTTTTTGTTGTTGTTGTTTGTTTGTTTTTAAGAGAAAGGGAGAGTGAGAGAAAGAGAGAATCAATTTTATTTAGCTTTTTTTTTTCATCTGGTTTTCATTGCTCCAACACTTAGTTGTATATGTCGTGCTAGGGTTTGAACGTAGGTCCTCACACGTGCCAGGCAAGTGTTCTACTGATTAGCCACCAATTCTGGGTTATCAAAGCTTTTTTTTTTTTTTTTTAATTTTCTGTTAGGTGAAAAATTACATTTTGTGTTGATTTGATTTACATCTCAATTTTTAATGAGCTTAGAATTTTTTTATGAATTACCTTTTCCTTTCTTTACCCATTTTCCTATTAGATTGATGGTCTTAAAAGTTTGAGGATTCTTAGGGTATATTAAGGATGACTTCGCCACTTACTAAAAAAATAGAAAGTGAATTGGCAGAGCTCAAAATGACATCAGATCCATTCCCAATGCAGTATGCAAATCTTCCCTACCATATATCTACCATTCACTCCTGACTTTGAAAATGTGTTGGTTTCCATGACTGACCTGCACATTTCCTCTAAAGGAAAGACAGCTTTGTGTTTTGTTTCTGTGGCTTCTGAATTTATTTTCTGGGAAGCTGATATGAATTTCCTGTGTCCTTATATCCTGTTTGGGGCCTTTATCAATATAATCATATGGGTTCTGGTATTTCCTTTCAATTGAAGAAACTGATCTGTGATCAGTACTATATACAGATCTGTGATATATATATACACACACACTATATATATACAGATCACAAAGTAAGTAGATTTAAAATGTACACACATAGCATTCAGCATAACAAAAACTATAGATAGGAAAGTAAGTACTCATTGATATCATCACACTTTTTAAAATATTTGATATACAAAGCTCAGGACTTATAACACTATACATAATTTAAAGTTCTAAAACTCTTAAACCTAAATTAGAATTCTAAATGCGGCTAGTATGCAATTTATTTTTAACTTTGTAGATCAGTATGCAAAAATCTTTCACGTTTGTAATCATTGACTACTTAATCCATAGATGTGAATATGGAAATCTGTTATTCTAGTAGTTGTTCTTATAAAATCTGGTGCAGTTCTTTAGTTCAGATATTCAGATTTGGGAATTCAAACATAAATCTTCCTTTTGGGTTCCATTTTTTTGTTTGAATCCATTTATTTGACCTTAAATGTATTGGCCAACCTTACTACCAGGGTTTCATTTCTTTTCCTTCCTTCCTTTCTTTTTTCTTTTTTTTTTTTTCTTTCCCTTAAAGAGGGATGGGGCTGGAGCAATGCTCGGCGGTTATTGGTGCTTGCCTGGCATGCACAATCACGCGGGTTTGAACCCCAGCATCATGTACACAACGAAGTGTTGGAGCACTATTTTATTTAGTTTTCCTGTGGATTTTGTTGCCCCGACACTTTGTTGTATATGTAGTGGTAGGGTTCAAACCCACGTCCTTGCACATGCCAGACAAGCGCCATAACCACCGAGCCACACTGCTCCAGCCCCCAACATGGTTTCTTGATCTGTGAAATTTTTTTTTTTTTATTAAATGGATACAGAGTTACAATTGAGGGGGAAACATTATCAAACATTCAAGAACAAATGTATATATACTTAGTTATCCAGGGCTAATGCCATGTCATGGATGCCCAGCTTGGGTTCCCCATGTTGCTGTTTCCCCCAGAAGAACACCTGAGTTAAATGGATATCTTGTGGAGGTCAGAGATCTCCTTCTGAGATGATTCCCCCCTATTCCCACCCTAGGTGTTCTTCCTAAGCCCTCCCCCCGCACCCTGTTCCCCAGCCTATGCCTCCAAATATCCTAGGGAGTCATCTCCCTGTTGCGTTAAGAATCATACAATTTGAAGTTATTGTTAGCTTAGCCATCTAACAAACTGCTTCCCGATGTAGTCTAGCGTCCACAGATGAGAGAAACCATTTGGCCCTTGAGTCTCAGATTAGGATACTTCACTTAGCATAATTCTTTCCATCTCCATCCATTTGATTTCAATTGAACTGTGAAATTGATCAGATGCAATTTTATTTTTGATGTTGTAAATTTCAAGGAGATATGTGAAACATCCTTGATCCATGAATTATGGTGTATTAATTTCTTCAAAGGAACTCCAAGCATGATACAAATAAACTCATGAATTTTTTACAATGTTCTTTGAAGTACACTGCCAGTATGGCTGCTGCTACATAAATGGCAGGGTGCTTTGAAGGCCTTAATGATTCATCCAGAGGGCTTGAACCAAATTTCTGGGTCATTCTCCTTCTGAAGAATTTCACTTTGTTATACTGAGATCAGTGTTTTCCTCTCCTTTCTCTTTATTCAGTGGAGTCTGGATAACTATATTGGAAAAACACTATTGGCAAAACTTTCAAAAGTCATCTTTATGTGATTTGAACTAGGAAGAGGTGTCTAGATTCTTAAAGTCTGAATTATATAAGTTGTGGACCACCTCCTATATTCAGCTTTATTTAGTTAAAGAGCAGTTTAGATCTAAAAGAATTCAAAGTCTCCAGAACAGGAAGAGCCGCCATCTCTCCTCCTTTGGGCTTAGGTTTTTCTCAAGACTGGAGCCTAGAATCTCCTGGCATCAGAGGTAAAAACCTACCACAGTTCTGCTGCCTAAGTGAAGACCAGAGGCAGGCAGCAGCACTTTTTCCCAGCACCAAGTAGGCCAACATGAGCAAAGCCCTGGTGGCCACAGCACCGTTGCCTGTATTGGGTGACCCTTGGCCTCTACCATTGGTTGTTGCAGCTTTAATTTGTGGTACAAACCTACCCCTTCTAGAAGAGAAAGTTGACAAGGAAACTTCTGGTTTCTTCCACTTTGTCAGTCTTTCTGGCTTTTCTCCAAAAAGTGTTCTTAAATGCATAAAATAAAATTTAAAAATTTCCAAGGAAACTAAATATATTGAAGTTATCAAAATATTGACAAATGTCAAAACATTTTTAAATATTGTTGTAAAATAGAATACAATACTGGGAGTTAGAAAACTTTAGTTATAATTTCTGTTATTTATGGACCACCATGAAACAGACTCAAAGAGACTTGGAAACAAATCTTTGGTTCTATTGCTGCATCTAGAAAACCTTAATATTATCTGGTAGTTTGTGAATATTCTCCTGCCATAAGTTCTAAAAATACCTAATATGCATGATACACACACACACACACACACACACACACACACACACGTATGTACATACATATATATATACCTGTTTGGAAATTAGTCTAACATAATAATCTATAGACACATTTTTCTTGGGCTGGAAAGGGTATTGTATCCTTAGCTGTGTGCACGGTTGAAACGTTGTAGATGAGTATTTTCTGAAAAACATTAATGCTCTGAATAATGAAATACAACTATCAGATTGTCTTTACTTCTAATCTCCTTTGAGTAAAGGGATTTAAAAGAGGATAGAAAGTATCTCCTCCCTTTTCCCTCCATTTTAAATAGACTTAGGTAGATTTTTGCTTTGAATTCTGGAGAGGATGGGATGGTATTTTTTGTAGAATAATACTTGCAAGACATTCATCAAGACCTCAACCCAATCTCTCTATCTCTTTGTGGAATCGAAACCATGCTGAAAATGTTGAAAATATACCAAGACGAAACATTTGTGCTTAAACACTTTTATTTCAGATAAAGCTCTGACATTGAATCTTCTCAAACTTTACTACTCTAAAAATAATTTTCTTTCACCAGGCATTACCTACCCACAAAAAGGATTCTTTCTGAAAAGAATCAGCTTGTGAGATTTTCTCATTGGTATATATGACTTTTTTCCTTTCTACACAGTAGGACACAGATTAAAGTATTTAGAAGTTCTATGCATTATTTTTTTTTCAGGTAGGGAAAATGGGAATGGTGGTACAGGGAAGAAAAGTACATATGCAAATACAGAACCAAGGCATTCAGACAGTGGTATCTCAGTAAGGTAGGGGAAGGAATGTCTTTGGATTTAAATCATGATAGTAAGACAGAGAATCCCATTTAATTGACTAGATCTATAACAATCACTTACCTAACACTTTTTCCATCCCTTTTCTTAAAAGGTAAATTTGAAGAAAAAGAAGATAGTGTGCCTAAGCTGGAGCAGCTCAACAGCCTGGGTTGTATGACTAATATGAATCTAGTGTTAACAAAACAAAATTTGCTACATATGGAACTATTATTATTAGAAACTTTTCAGTGGAACCTCTGCCTTCCAACAGCTGCCCATTTTATTGAGTATTATCTCTCTGAATCAGTACATGAAACAGACCTTCATGATGGCTGGCCAATGATTTGCTTGGAAAAAACTAAACTCTACATGGCCAAATATGCAGATTACTTCCTTGAAGTATCTCTGCAAGGTGAGTTGTGGATACCAGTAAGTGACTTGTTTGCTTGTGACTTGGTATTCTGTTGCTTAAGTTCATTTTTGGTGTCTCCACAGATTATGCCTTTCTAAATTATGCACCTTCTTTAGTAGCTGCTGCATGTGTGGCTTCTTCGAGGATTATACTTCGTCTTTCTCCAACGTGGCCTACAAGACTACATCGTCTTACTGCTTACTCCTGGGATTTCTTAGTGCAGTGTATTGAACGACTATTGATGTAAGCCTTTTTATTCTTGTGTTTGTAGTTTCTCATTAACATTTTTGTTCATGGGTAAGGCCCAAAAAACAAGTTCTCAAAATCAGAGAGCTATTAGGAGACTTGCTTCTGATAGCTGCTTGCTGCCATGAGAGCAAGCCACTGTATGAGCAGTCTGATGGGAGCTCTTTTTGGCTCCTAATAAGTTAGAAATTATCTTTGCTATGATTCTAGGTACACAATAAGGAAAGGTGCTGTTCTTGAGTGTCTGTAGGCAATAACTTTGAAATCAGTACAGGTAAATTTTACCCCATTCCTATTTCCACATCTTTGAATTTCAAGGCTCACCAGGATGTTACTGAAGTCACAGCCACAATTAAGTGCTTATTTTGGACATACCTCCCAAGCTGGAAATCGCTCAGTGTTGGGAATCATGGTGCATGACTGCTGCCTGTGTAGTGGTGGCAGCTGATGCAATCAGGTGTTGGAGAGGTAGGAGTGGGAGTTCCTTGAGAATTCTTTTCAAGTTGTTGTTGTTTCCTTTTTCTCCATTTTCAGTGCTCATGATAACGATGTAAAAGAAGCAAACAAACAGAGAGGACAGGCAGGCCCTCAGTCAGCCCAACTAGGTGTGTTCCAGACTGCCTCTCAGCCCTCACGGCCAGTTCATTTTCAGCAACCTCAGTATCTCCCTCAGACTCAGCAGACCTCACTGCAGTATCGCCATCCTGTATCAGAACAACCAAGCTGTCAGCAGATTGTATCTACCACACACACCTCATCTTACACACTACAGACATGTCCTGCTGGCTTCCAAACTAGTGTTCAGGGCCTTGGGCACATGCAGACTGGCGTTGGGATGTCCTTAGCAATACCAGTAGAAGTTAAACCCTGTCTGAGTGTTTCTTATAACCGGAGTTACCAGATAAATGAACATTATCCTTGTATTACCCCATGCTTTGAAAGGTGATTATGTTTAAAGGCAGTAACTGACCCAGACTGTCCTGTGACTGAAGCTCTGGGACAAACTTCTTTTCAGAAGGTAAAGGATCCAGATGACATCGTAACTCTTCAGATTCCAGCACCAGAAGACTGAATATCCCTTTCAATGCACCATGAATATCTGGAAGGACTAAGCAAACACTTAACAGTGTGTGTTGTATGACAGAAATGTTCAAGCCTGGCTGATGGTCCAAATGTTTCAGAAATCAGTACAACAAAATTTGGATCCAGACTCCAATTTGTCATTTTGAGGTTTCATCTGTGGTAGGTAGGTTCTGGGCCTTATGTTGGCTTATATGTCAAAGACTATAATGATTATCTATGGACTTGCCAAGCTGTCTTTTATGAAGGAAAGTTACAGTATTAATTTTTGAAGAGATCCTTTTTTTAATTCTGCAGTTTTTTGAATTTTCTTTTTTACCTACAGAGTAATTTCTAACTAAGGTTAAATGTGTGAGTTGATATGCTATACCAATCTGTGCAGTAAAATTTCTTTTTCAGATGATTCTGTATAACTTCCTATCATAAATAATATAGGTATCTGAATTTATATACTAAATTTAGGGGTGGAATAGATCCCGTATCTTGAAATCATGGTCATAATTTTTGTTTGATTGCTTGTTTTTTCCCCAAAGTGACCAGCCTCAAATCTTTAGAATTAAAACACATTAACTCAGGGAATTTGTACTACTTGGAAACATTTAACTGTAATGCAACATGCTTTGGGAATGTTATAGTGTGAACTACCTTTATAACATAGTTTAAAATACTCCTATGCTAGAATGCGTTTTCAAATGAGAACACAATATTGTAGGACAGAAAAATGAAGTGGTAGTTCTTATGATTCATATTATGAATACAGGTTTTGCATTTCTCAGTGCAATTAATGATTTATATTCAGATTGATAATACTCTTAAGAAAAAGTTTTTTTCAAGGGAAGGCATAACTGTAAAATATCAGTACTAGAATAAAGTCCCGTAGGGTTATTTTGGAGTAGAGGGAGGCCAGGGTAGTACTCAGGTTGTGCTAGCACAGCACTTTGTTATGTGGAAGACAGGTTTTATAAACAACCTTGGAGTCCAGCTAGTTGGTTGGTCTAAACAGGCAAGGGTACTGGTAACTGAATTTCAGGAGCCACTTTCATTAGGTTGTCCCCACTGCTGCCCTGGCATATTTCGCTGTACTGGTAATGAGTGAAAATGCAGTAATAGTCATTATAGCAAGGGCAATTTGGGGAAAAATGTTTTGGGAGAATAAATTTAAAAAATAATAACTGTATGTATTGCTCTCTTATCAGTGGGAAAAGAGAGATTTGGTGGAGGGATGCTTTCTGGTTTAAAAATTAGTAAGGTGTGTCTATTTGTGTTTTTTAAAGATAGCACTTGAATAGAGGGTCATCTGCATGGCAGATATGTGACCACCACAATGTGCATTGAAGACAAACATAAAGATGTGGGTATGCAGCAGGAGTCTCAGTAATCAAGCCAATGGCCTTTGTTAGGAAGGGAAAGGGGCTTAACACAGCAATGGACTGATCCAGATGGCTCTAGTGGATGAGTATGGGTGGGTGGCTTCTGCCAGCATGAATTCTTAGAGAAATGTCCTTTCCTTAAAAGGAAAAAACTTTTATATTTAGAGTATATAGGGCATGATGTGCATTTATTAGTCTGGGAAATAAAGAACCACTCAGGTAAGAACACTTGTTCATGGCAGTTTTCAAGTGTCAAAATTGTTTTCGGAAACTGTCATCATTTTTCCTCTAAAAAGACTGCTAAACTATCATCATTTTTCCTCTAAAAAGACTGCTAATTAGAGCAGGTTTAGTAGTTCTTACCTTAAGAAAACTTGAATTATTTGGGGGAAAATAAGTTCAAAAGATAAAATATCTTCCACATTCACAAACCCAGCAACCTAGAGTCCAGTTTTCAGTATTTTAACTACCTCAGTAATGCTATGAATGTAAGATATTGGGATAGAGATCCTAACTTGAAACATCAACCAGTGCCTGTGGTAACTTAATGTCTTGTCAAATGCTTTTATTGATTGGTTTAAATGTCATTCTTGTTATAGAGGAATATGCCTTTTTTAAAGCTTATTAATACTTTTCCCAACTTATATTTAAAATTAAAGAACACTGGATTAATCTTTGTGGGGGTAGAATAAAATAATTGATTACTATTGCTGCATACCCGGGGCAGGGGGGGGGTTGGAGAACAAGAACTGTTTTTAAAACATTAGGTTTCAATATAAATACAACTCACAACTGTTAACTTTGGGAGGGGTTTCGGGGGGGTGGGGTTGTACGGGTTTTGTTTTGTTTTAATTTATTGATTAGTCTTTAAAGTTGTTTTTGGTTTTTGTTTTTGAGATTACTGGACCATCATTAAATGTGTACTGTGAAGAAATTAATGATATGTATCAAGGGCTTTACCAAAGTCCACTAAATAAACACTACTCATGTACAGACTGCAAACCAAAATGTATCTGTGTTATGATATTAATTGCAAATAGCAAGTATGGTGCTAAAGTCTACACCAGTGGAATTAGATAAGTGCTATGCACTTAATTTTAAAATAAAACTAGTTTTCACTAAAATGGCCTTGCTGTTTTTCTTTCTAAATACAGAACTGTAATTTGCAGTTTCATTGATCCATGTCACTGTACAAGTCAAACTTTGGAGTCATAATTATTTTTACTGAGTCATCCAGATGTGGGACATAGCCACAGTGGTGTCCATTATGTATTCCTTCCTAAGCTTTGAAGCCCATAAAAGTATACTGGACACCACAGTTGCCTTTTGATCTTAAAATTAGTACTACAAATTCTAATTTATTACACAAGATTCAAGCTTCAGGAAAATAGGGAAGCAAAATGATCAAAGATACAAGAGGGAACAGATTGAACTCTTAATGGTCTGTTTACCTCAGTGTAAATATCATTTGCTTCTTAATCTAACTTAAACCTTAGTGGATGGAATTTGTTTCAAAGAGTAAAATATAACAGGTTTGTACAAGTGGGCTAAAGATTTACACCCCCTAAAAATAATTTTTAAAATTAGTCCTGTAAGAATTGTCTTGCTCTGGCATAGTGCCAGGGTTTAACAATAGCTGTTGAAGAGTTAATGTGCAATATTCTTTACGTGTGAATTTAAGTTTGCATTGAGGCAATTCTGAACCCTACTTGGCAAGTCAACTGTTTCTCAAGCATATGGTAAGATTGGCCTCTCCAGCCTTAAGCAGATTACATCTAGTTTAATAAATACAACTAGTATACTGGAAGCAATTAGAATGATGTCTAGAACTCAGTTTAATGTTTTGTTTAGGAATCACTCAATATCCATTTTTAAATCCCTTAGATTGAAAAAGAAAAAGTAACCTTTGAAGTCATTGACAATATAAAGATCAGGCTCACTATATAGAAAGGATATCTGCAGCTACCCGACTCCTGCCCCACTATCACTTTTCTTTACGGTTTACTCCTGACTCTGCCCTACTAGGTAAGCATTGCCACTGTGAATTGCAGGAGTTCATAATAAGGAGTCCACGAAACTTGCCATAGTATTTAATTTATATGTAAAAGCTTGCCTCTGTCCATATAGTTTTAAAATAGTACAGAGTTCATGCGTGTCCCAATCCAGTTTTCCCCTTATTCTTATATTGGTGTGGTACATTTGTCACACAATGATACATCAATTGAAATCCAGTCTTTATTTAGATTTCCTTAGTTTTTCCTAATGTCCATTTTCCATCCCAGGTTCTTGCTGGAGATATCCCATGACATTTACTAGTTAGGTCTTGGGCAACTCAATTGTACCAGTCTCAGATTTTCCTTGTTGATGATAACCTTGACAGTTGAGGATCACTGGTCAGGTATTTCATAGAATGAATAGTGTGTCTTAAAGGCTGGGCTTTTTTCTTGCTCATCTTGTGTCCCTGTGTGTAACAGAGCCTGGAGTAACAGGCACTTTGGATTTTCAACACAGTGGGCTGTGGCCATGAAACAAATGCAGTCTTGGGCAGATTTAGAAGTATGGTGTTCTAGGGAAGCCATTAGATTCGGTAGTGGTTAGATGATATCCAGATAATCCTGTGAACTGAACTGAATAAACTCAAGTATGCCCAAACGTTAGTGATACATCCAGAAACAATGATACATGAGAAACAAAGGGTCTGACAAGTTTTTCCACTGGGGCAGATTAGGGGAAGATGAAACCCCTGTCTTCAGGCAAGAAGATGTATTACTCGAAAGGGCTGAGTTAAATTAGTAGTCAAAGTTTCTCACATTTTGTTGAAAAATTGGCCAGAATATTACAAATGGAGCAGCACTGCTTTTGAGTTCCTGAATTTCTACGTAGTCACCAGAGATCTCTGACTTAGACCAGAAAAGGGATGAAAGTAATTCTTGAACCTTGGTATGAAACAAACTGGATGACTTCCACACTGCCAATTTCTCAGGATTTTCTTAGGCCCTAAAACATTTCTAAAGACTTTATGGGTATGGGACTTAAACTGGGTAGAAAAAGAAGGGAAAAGTCTCAGCAACCCAGGGCAGTCTTAGGTGGAGCATCACCCTAATGGTGGCCACAGAGCAGATGGCACCAACCTGGCTGAGGCCCGTCCGTCCTTGTATGCTCGTATGGTCAGCTCAACTGTTGGGCAGTGAGGACAAACTCACTGAGAAGATGTGAAGGAAATAGGTGGCGTGAGGCTGGGTTGTGGAGTGATTTTTGTTTGTTGGGATACTAGGATTGAACCCAGAGATGCTCTACCATTGAGCTCCATTCCTCATCTTTTTTTTTTTTTTTGCTATGCTGGAGATCAAACCCTGCATATTTTTTGATACGAGGTCTTGATAAATTGTTCACGTTGTTCTCAAATTTGTGATCCTCTCAACTTCCCAAGCGTGCCACTACACTTACCTTAGGTTAGTGTTTCAAAAACCAAAAGATTATGAAGATTTTTGGAGGGCTCTGATATGCTTCTGAGGCTCTGCAATGTGATTCTGTTGATTTTAAGAAGAATGCTTTGTATGCATTGTAGGTTTCTGAGAGGAGATAAGAGTCAGGAAGCCTTATGCAATAATAACAAATCAAGTAATGAAAGTATATGGGTATTTATGGGGCTGGAGCGGTGGCTCAGTGGTTATGATGCTTGCCTGGCATGCACAAGTACGCTGGAGTTGGAATCCCAGCACCACATACACAACGAAATATTGGAGCAACAAAAGCCACATGAAAAACTAAATAAAATTAATTCTCTCTTTCATTCTCTCTCACTGTCTCTCTTTAAAAAAAAAAGAATGCATATGGGTAGTTAATAGTACAAAGATAAGCACTAAGATAACAATTGATAAAATTGGGTGATGGAATAAAAGAAAGGAAATAAGGAAATACACTGATTCTATCATTACTTTTAAAAGCAAATTACAGATATTAAGGTAGTGGCTAAATAAATAGAAAACAGGATATTACACAGGTATAACTATGGAAACAAAAATACAAGTCTTCCTAATTATTAAAAGACAAAACTATCCATATAGTAACATTTTAAAAGATATAAATACTGAAAGTCTTAACAAATGTGACAAAACATATAAGTCCAAATATCTATCAGTGAGCTAAATTCAACTAATAAAGAATTTCATACTGAATCACAAAGCGCAAATCTATAATGTATGACTTAGACCTAAAATAAAATGATCCAGAAAGGTTGAAGTAAAGAGATACCAAAAAATCCAAACAAAGCAAGGATCAAGATCTTAATAACAGACAAGCTGAATTCAGGCCAGACCACTAAAAAGACGGCGGGGGACAGCACTCCTTAATGCTAACGGTTACAACTCTCAGTGAGTAAGAACAAACAGTTACAAAAAGCTGCGGATCAAACAAATGAGCAGCACTTTCAAGCAAAAACTAAAGGGAGTATAAGAAAAAAGAAATCTGGGTGGTAGGAAACTGTAATCCATTTCAGTTGGTGATAGATCAGTAATTTTTTAAAAGGGTATGAAAATTTTAATGTTATTATTTTGGTAGATCAAACTGACATCTATTGAGAAATCCTGACAAGGGAAGTGGTGCAGACTTGGCATAACGAAGATGGAAGAAAAATAAAGGACATCGGGTGTACATAGCAAGAACCAAACTCAAGTCTTCTGAAGAACCTTCAGACAAGTGAAATTGTTACCCTTGTTGACCCATCTAGGTGTCTATGATCAGAGTACCCTGTCGGACCTCTTTGTTAGCTGCCCTAATCTGCAGCTTACTAAAAAAAAAAAATCATGGTTTCCAAATTCCAACAACATTCTCACTTCTACCTTTGTTAAATGGAATCAACCACTGGTTTCCACTGTGTACAAGTAGGCAAGTAAACAATGTACTATTGACAATATTTCTTCACGTTTCCTTTAATAATATTAAATTCTAACATGAACTTTAAAAAAAAACTTGACTTTGCATTAATCCACAAAGAAAAACTATAATCAAGTCTAAAATGTAGAAGCAATGAAGAAAACATACTCTCATGAAAATAAAACTAAAAAGAGATATGTAGTAAAATCCAAAGGAAAAAAGAATTCATTTGAGTCAAATAAGAAATCTAAATTGGAATTTCAGAGTATCTAGAAAATTGCTATAAAGAAAACTCTATACCATCATGAGCTCTGGAATAAAGATAAAACACTCCTCCCAAGAAAATTAACACCTAACTGAAAAACTTTAAGAACAACTAAACCAAACAAAAACTGAAGGTAAGAAATAAAGGCAAATAAATAATGATGTACAAAACAAAAGAACTAAGAACTATGCAATGCAACTAAACAAGAGAAAATAGAGTTTAAAAATTGGGAAAGAGAAGGCAAAATTACCACTCTTTGCAGACACTACTGTATACCTGGAAGCTACAAGATAATAAACTGAAAAACTGTTACAAACAAATTTAGTAAATTGGTTAGGTACATAATTTAAAAAAATATATATATATACAGCCTGTTGGACTTAATGAAGATATACTCAGTTATAATGGCCACCAAAAGAAAATGACCAATAATAAATATAAGGAATGTCCAAGATCTACACAAAACCTTAAAATACTTGTGAGTGAATGATACAAAAGAATAATTGAACAAGGCACACCATATTCTTGCACAGAAGAGTAAACATCATAAAGATGTCAATTCTCCTTAATCAATAAACTTAACATAATCTCACAAGCTAATTTAAAAAAAAAATAACCTGAACAAGCAAAATAACCAAGAAAATTCTAAAAAAGAGTAATGAAGGAACACAAGCCTCACCAAAAGATTATAATAACCCTTCAATAAATAAAACATGATGGACTGGCAAATAAGTTGACAGAAAATTCAATGAAACAAAATAGAAGTTCTGGAAATAAATATATGTTAAACTTATTATTTGGTAAAGATGGCATCTTAAATTAATGGAAAAATATTAATTATTCTATAAATTGAGTTGGGTCAACCAGGTAGCCACTCTGTTGGGCTCACTTGAGAGAGCCAATTTTATTTATTTTTTCATCTGATTTTTTCCAACACTTACTTGTGTACATGGTGCTGGGGTTTGAACATGGGTCATGCCAGGCAAGTGCTCTACTGCTGAGCCACCTCTCCAGCCTGTACAGTCTTATTTTCAATTTTAAATTTCAACTTAAACCATAGAATTATTATTTTATATCTCAAAGAGGGAGTAAACTTTATAAATGTGTATGAGAATTCTAAATGCACCAAAACTGAACTATATAAATCTCTATAAAATTTCTGCATGTCAAGAGAAATAACATGGGTAAAGTATTAACAAATAATCTCCAGATAAAGGGATAATTGTCTTAACATATAAAGACGAAGAGATAGGAACAGTTAGTTCCCAGAAAAAGAAATATGAATGTAGCTGGAGATGTGCAACCTTATTTTCATAACTGATAACACAGTGTTGGTGAGGATGTAGGTAATATCCTACATTACTTATGGGAGTGCTTGAGAGATCAAATTCCATGAAGGGCAAGTTGGCAATATGTATCAAAATTACAAAGGCACAAAATCTTTTGACCCAGAAATTACTCTCCTAGGAATTTATTCTTTAGAATTACACACATCAGGCTAGAGCGGTGGCTCAGCGGTTATGGTGCTTGCCTGGCATGCACAAGGATGTTAGTTTGAACCGCAGCACCATGTAAACAACAAAGTGTTGGGAGCAATGAAAGCCAAGTGAAAAACTAAATAAAACTGATTCTCTCTAAAAAAAATGAATTACACATATGTGAAATGATGTAGGTACAAATTATTTACTTCACCATTATTGATAAGAGCAAAAGATTTGAAACAACTAAAATGTTCATCATTAGGGGACTTTGTTTTACTATTACAATGGCATTAAAAGAACAAGGTATTTCTGTATACACGTTAATATAGCTGATCACCAAGACATATCACACTATGTAGAATATGCTCCTATTACACCAACACTTACAGGACCACATAAGGTGCCTTGTTTATTAATGTTCACTGCTTTTCTGATGGGCCAATGTATAATATTTGGAAAATGAAAAATATAAAGCAAAAGGACATAACTAATCATTTGCTTTTAACATCTTCCCTATAACATACTCTTAAATGACTTACATATCAGCAACATGTTTCATGAGATTAAAATATATCCAAAGCATACTTCTGAAAGGTGTTGTATAAGATATATGGATAAAATATACTTTAATCATTTCTAATGTTTTGGATTATTAAAAATGCTAAGATGAATATTATTTTGCCACAATTTCTCTAACAATGGTTATTATCTTCAAACTGTTTCATCTTCAAAACTACAACAGGTGTGTTAGTCAGCTTTTCATTGCTGTGACCAAAATACCTGACAAGAACAGTTTAGTGGAGGAAAAGTTTATTTTGGGCCCACCATTTCAGAGGCTCAGTCCATAGTCAGCCAGTTCCATTGCTCGGGGCATTGAGTAAGGTAGAATTCTCATGGCACAAGGGCATCATGGAGGAAAGCTGTTCTGCTCACAGCAGTGGGGAAGCAGAGAGAGAAAGAAGAAAGGAGGAGGGAGAGGAGCCATCAGAAGGATAAAACATAATCCCCCATGACACACCCCCAGTAACTTACTTCCTCCAGCCAAGTTCTACCTGCCAACAGTTACCACTCAGTACAGTAGTCCTTTCAAATTATTAATCCATCAAATCAATCCACTTGGTTATTAATCCACTGATTAGGTTACAGCTCTCATAATCTAATAATTTCACCTCCAAACATTCCTTCATTTTATCACATACGAACTTTAAGGGGATACTTCATATTCAAATCTTAACAAGTAAAAGTACCCCAGTTTTGTTTTTTACTAGTAACTCTTAAATTCCAAATGTAGTTGAACATCTTTTAATGAGTTTATCAACCACTTATAATTATCCTTCTATGAAATATTTATTCTTTCCTTTGTCAATTTTTCTCTTTGGTTAATTCTAACCTTTATTTTAAAAAGCATTCTAGCTAAACACAGTGTTGCAGGCCTGTTATCCTGGTTATTCAGGAAGCTGAAGTAGGAGGATTCCAAGTTCAAAGTTAGCCTGAGCAATTTAGATTCTGTCTCAAAATAACAATTAAAAAGGGTTGGGCATGTAGCCAAATGGTAGAATGAACCCAAATGGTAGAATGCACCCGGGTTCAATACCAAGTACCAAAAATAAATAGCATTCTACATAGTCAGAAATTATCTATTTTGCCAGTTATAAATTTTTTACCAGTCAATTTTTTCTTTTATCCTTGATTATATTGTTAGGGACATTCTCATTCAAGACCAAGATATATCTTTCCGTGTACTGAAATTCTTTTGGATGATACTCAGTATAATTAAAAAATTTTCTTCTTACAGATCTTAACCATTTCTTAAGTTTACTTCTAGATATTTTGCTCTTTTTAAAATTTATCACAATTGTGAATGGATTTTGCTCTACTATATTTTTAACTGGTTATTGTTTTATCAAATGAATCCATTCAATGAAGGCTCTCATAACCCAATCATTTCACCTCTAAATTTTCTTGCATTATCTCACACATAAGTTTTTGGGGGATACCTCATATCTAAACCACAACAGATTTTAAAATAAATCAGGCTTTAATAATGATACAAACAATAACCAGTGGCTTCACTCTACCCTCATGTTCAGCTTCACTTCAGGTCCAAAGCAATGGAGCCAGCCATCTGTGGACTGAGACCTGAAACTGTGAAGTGCCAAATACTTCTCCTTCTGCTGCTGTCAGTTGCAGCAGCAAAAAAGTTGACTAAGACGGAACTATGTTTTGTTTCCAAGATGTTTTTAATTACATCAACAATATATGAATGCATGGTCGCATTTAAACATTTAGATGAATCAACATTACTTGAAATAAATGATCCATTCACAAAACTTTAGCTTTATAACCACCCAGAATTTATTGCATTCTCTTCTTTTTCATAAAATTCTATTGATTGCTTTAGCTTTCTCAGGTATACAGTCAGATCAACAGTGAAATAAAAATTTTGGCCTCCTCTTTACAAAATGCACAGAGCTCTTATTTTTCTCATTTTATCTTGCAGGCTATTCCATCCAAAATTAAATACTATAATGGTGTAATGGGTGAGATTTTAATAGTGTACAGAGTAGTAGTAATGACATATATGGTATTTAAAATACAAGCTATATTTCAGCTACTCTAAAAGTAATAAAAATATGCTGAATATCTGTGTGTACACATGTACGTACACACACCTTTAGTTAGTACCTAAATTTTTGAAATTATTAGTAGGCAAACACTTTTGAAGTTTTTTTTTTTTTTTATTAGAGGCTGGGGAAAGGTATTGCCATGTTTTAAGATGAATCTAATTAGTATCTGGAGGTATGCTTAGTAATGCTCAATAGGAACTTTCTCTTTGCAGACTGGGAATGAAAATCCAACCAAGATTAGAGATTTTCTCATTGAATATGAGGACCAGAGAAGGGATAGAGATGAAACTCTCAAAGCCTGTGGGTCTGAAAACCACCCCATCTTTCTTCTGTTGATGATTTATTCCTTTAAGTGGTTTGATCATTCTCTGTGGCACTGGAAGGGGTGGACCGAGTGTGCGCTGTAATAAGGAATTTCCATGAGTGAGGCTGGGCAAGAGCAGCTGCTTTCCAAGACCCAAACAGAGTTGATTACCTGGTATTTGGGCAGTAGAACCTGTGATAATTGCATCTGGCAGTGCAACTGAAGATTTGTTCCTGGAGTCTGGAGTACTTATTCATTTCTTTATCAGAGTAAGGGCTGCTTTAGTTATAAGGGCTTAGAACACTCTCCAAAGAGTTTTTAAGGCCATTTTCTCCTGCATGAAAGAAACCAAGATATAATGTAAGAGCAAGAACTGTTTGCATAAACATTAACATGGAAAGGTCATCCAGCAGGTATCAGGGAGAATGAGGCTATGAACAGAAAGCACCAGGTACAACAAGAGAGGTACCTCAATCTCTAACCATTTCCAAGTACCATTAAGTATAAAAGAATATCAACTTACATTGTGTAAATATTTTGAATTCACAAAGATTTCCCAGTTTTAATCTTATCTGAAATCCATGAGGCATCTTGGACCAAAAGCAAAGACACAAAATTTTTGCTAAATCATTTTATTGTCTTCTGTGTGTGGAGAGCAAGGGTAGTGGTGCAGCTGACTGTGAAGGCTCTTGGGGCAGTTATCTTTGTATTTCCTCAAACACCAGCACAATGCCTGAAATGTAGTAGTTTAACACATTCAATACAAGTATTAGCACTTGTGTAAAGAAAACTCAAGATCAAAGAGAACTTGACAGCTCACTTCTGCTGACTCAGGGAAAGGAGCTTGTCACTACCTGAAATGATGGGACCAACTCCTCCAATTTCACACCTCTCTTCCTCTTTCACACACTAAAAGAAAGTACTGTCTGTCTTTCAAGGACTATAGCCCCTATGGGTCCCATATCAAGGCACTAAAAAATAAGGTACCCTAACTGGAATCCTAGAAATTATGATCTCCAAGAAATACTGAGAAAATATATATTGAAAGAATTATGCCACTAATATTAGCAATTGGCACATATATGAAGACATATTTTACAGATATATGAAGACATATTTTACAGTTGTTCTTCCCAGTGAGGTGTTAAGGGAGCAGGATTAGAGAGAGAATCAAAGCCCTCCTTTATTCATAAATCACTTTAGGTTATCCCAATGGGTGTGTTTAACTAATTCATACACAACTGCATGAATTACCCATTATACTCAGAATCAGTGCAGCTCTTTACTATTGGTTCCTGAAGAAGTGAGGAACCACTTCTTTTTAAAATGCAGTTACTGAGGTATGTAATAAAATTCATACATTAAGTTTTGACAAATATATACAACTGTGTAATTGCCACCACAATCAAGATATAGAACACTTCCATTGCCCAAAAGGTTTCTTTGTGCCCCTTCCTACTCAATCCTCCTTGTGTGCAGGTCCCTGGCCTAGGCAACCACTTGGAATAACATCTACAAGGTAAGCATCTCATGGATGTGGAATAAACTTATCTTTCCCAGAGTTTCAAATGAATAGAATTTATACAGGATGCTCCATTTTGAGTCTGGATTTTTTTCATTTGTCACTCTTTCTGAGGTTAGTTCATGTTTATTTTTATTGCTGAGTACTATTTTGTTTGTATTGAACAATAAAGAGGAAAAAACTACATAAAAATAATAATAAATAGTACTTGGGTTTGTTAGTGCTGTCATTCACCTGTTCAATCCTTAATTTTCCTTCAATTCAACAAACATTTTTTTAGTGCCTTTTATGTATCAGGCAATGTGTCAAATACTGGTTAAATATACCTTATATATTTGGTTATGGGCTCATGTGCCTAATTTTGATCCTGAGAAAAAAGATCAGTTGGGGAAAATCCAATGGTAGCCCTACTTTTATATGGGTCAGTGTTGCTTTCTAATGTGCCAGGGAACCCAGTGTCTTGGGAATCTTTATAGAGTTCATGAATAATTTGTTTCATTCTATCATAAGAACATTTTTTACTTCCTACCAAGATAACATGCCCATGTTCAAGGCAAGAAGAGCTAATAAAAGAAAACGGTTGTTTCCAACAACATCTGTCACTTTCATCAGAAAAGAAAGTCTTCCCAGAAGACTTCCTCTTTTGTTTCATCAGCCAGAAGTGGGTCACATGACCCTCCATAGTTGCAAGGAAGCTAATAAAGATCTTGAAAAAGAAAATACGATAGCCATGATTGACAGATCAATCGTGACTCAGCTCAAGGATGGCACAATGTCATCCTAAACTAAATAAACTGAGGTTCTCGTAACAAGGAACAACATGGAAATAATACATGCTATGCCTACCATGGCTTCTCATCATGATGTCTGCAGTAAGCCTTAGGATGACTCTAGCACAGATATGACAATGTAAGTAATATGAAAGGTAGGATGAGAGAAAGCATTCCACTGATGGGTATAACTTTCCTTTACCCCCACTAAGTTCTCTAGAGAATTGTATAGGTATCACACACAATTGGGACATTCACTTTTGTCAACAAATGGGATTCTGGCTCACAAAGTCACAATTGTATAATTTAACTCACTAATTTTTATAAAATAAGATACAGTTAGATAACATTTGCAGGTTTCCTACAAAAGGGCTCTAATAAGCTTCAAAGCTGAATAAAGCACAATTTCTAAGGGAAGTTGGAATCTGTTCATCTTTCAGCTGTATTTCCTAGTCACGCTCCCAGTTCAGCTCACCCCTCATGTGTGCCTCTGGAGATAGGGTAATTCAACTGTGATTGTAGCCTAGGTTCTAGGAGGTGAGTAAATACTACCCTTCTCTTCTCTTACCCAAATAGGGACAAGTAAGAACTAATTCACAGATAGAAATACGAATCACACAAGATGAAGAACAAAACATCAGCTTTAGAACAAAAATGACTGGCTCAAAGGACATGACTTAGATATCTCACCTCAGTGAGTATTTTAATAAATACTTAACCACAGAATTCAATATTCCCAACCAGACATTTGCTAGCAGGACAGTTGGCCTTTCCTACTAAAACAGGCCTAACACAGTAAATTTCCTGTAAATATGAGCGAACCAGACTTGTGTCTTCTGCCATCCTGAAGACCAGAATGGGAGAAAAATTACACATATGCTCAGTTCAGAAATGGGCACATGGGGTCTGGAACAGTTACTTGGTGGTTATGGCACTTGCTTGGCATGTGCAAGGATGTGGGTTCAAACCCTAGCACCACATACCCACATACACAACAAAGTGTTGGAGCAATGAAAACCAAATGAAAAACTAAATTAAAAAATTGATTCATTCTCTCCCCCCCCTTTAAAAAAAAAAAGAAAGAAAAAAAGAAAAAAAAAGAAATGGGCACATGGGCTGGAGTGGTGACTCAGCAGTTTGAGTTGCTTGCCTGATATGTCCAAGGACCTGGGTTCAAACCCAGTACCACACACACAACTAAGTGTCAGAGAAACAAAGGCCAGAAGCAAAAAATAAATAAACTGATTCTCTCTTCCTCTCTTTTGAAAAACAAGAAAAAGAAATGGGCACATGATTAGTATTTGGCCAGTAAGACACAGGGAGAACTCTTCTAGGAGGCTTCCAGTTTTCTAAAATGTGAAGCAAATGCTGCCAGCTCTGGATGTGATGCCTCAAACTGCTGCAGCCATATTTTTACAGCTTTGTGTTGAAGTTATAATTACATACTTTCATTCACCAATTCAAACACAAAATAAGATAGAGGACTGGGGATGCAGCTCAGTGGTAGGGCCCTGAGTTAGATCCCTAGCACCAGGAGTGGGGGTAGGGAGGAGAGAGGAGGAGAAAGAGAGAGAAAGGGAGAGAAGGAGCGAGAGAGATAGAGAGAGAGAAAGAGAGAGGGGGGAAAGAGGGAGAGAAACAAAAGTACAAAATAACCTGTGTCCTTGGTGATATCAATGTACTGATAAATACAGGCAGCCAACCCTGAAGCCTGCCCTGCAGCTAGAGTTCCTATTATATAAATAATTTTATCAGTCTTCTTTGAGTCTGGATTTCCATTACTTGAAGCCAAAAACATAAAACTAATGTAGACATCTTTGTATCATTTCCAGTAATCTTCTTCAATATGACCGGATATATGTACATTTTATTGTGTCCTACTCAAAATGCTATCTTTTGGATATCTGAACAATCTCAGTTAAAAGATTTTTTACACATAAGCATAAAAACACATGCTATTCCCTATTTGCTTTTCTAAAGGCTATGATTTTTATACTTCCCATGTCTTTTGGAGGATACTTATTACATTCTTATCTTTATTGTCACACCTGCTAGTGCCATTAAGGTCATTAATGCTACTGAACATAATTTTTGAACTAAAAAATAAAATTTCAGCTAATTAAACTTACCCCTGGGTACTATAATGTATAAACATCCAAAACCAATAATATGAAGAAACTGCACATCTTACAGCTCAGTCAAATGTATAGACATGGCAAATATCCTTATTCAAAGCTCACTGCTAGCACTAAAGTGAGAAACTCAAACTTTCACTATCAGAAAATGTGAAAAGAAAGATAAATACAAATATTCCTATAATTTTATCATAGGTATGTATTTTTAGGAAACAGGTCTAAATTTGCATTTGGGTTAGAGATGGGCATAGTTATAGAAGCAAGGTGCATAAAGGAACCACACAGAATAATAACAAAAGATTATTCCATTGGACCATCCCAATAAGCTAAATGATCTCAGGCTTGTTCATGAAAATTAGTTTTACTCTTAAAACTCTTCAGTTTGGGGGCTGCAAATTCAATTTTCACAAACTTCAGACTTAGGTGTTCATAGTCAATGTATGTAATAGGCTTCAAAGAGGGCTTAGACAATGCAGTTTACAATATTCCATGGGTTTTAAAAAGCTTGAGTGTATGCACACACACATATTTTTAAAATTTTTATTAGATGTATCTAGGTATACAATTGAGGGGGAAACATTATCAGACAATCAAGAACCAATGTATATATACTTAACTAAGTATATATCCAAAGCTAATGCCAAATCATGGATGCCCAGCTTGGGTTTCCCCTGTTGTCGTTTCCCCTGGAAGAACTCCTAAGTTAAATGGATATCTCGTGGAGGATTGAGATCTCCTTCTGAGATTATTCCCCCATATTCCCACTCTCCAGTCTCCTAGGAGTTCTTCCTACACCCTCTCCCATCTCCGTCCCCGTCCCTATGCCTCCAAGTAATCTAGGGAGTCATCTCCCTATAGCGTTGAGAATCATACAATTTGAAGTTATTATTAGCTAAGCCATATAACATACTGCTTCCCCATGTATTCTAGCTTCCACAGATGAGAGATACCATTCAGCCCTTGAGTCTCTGAGACTGGGATACTTCACTTAGCATAATTCTTTCCATCTCCATCCATTTGGCGTTGAGAATCATACAATTTGAAGTTATTATTAGCTAAGCCATATAACATACTGCTTCCCCATGTATTCTAGCTTCCATAGATGAGAGATACCATTCAGCCCTTGAGTCTCTGAGACTGGGATACTTCACTTAGCATAATTCTTTCCATCTCCATCCATTTGGCTGCAAAAGCCATAATATCATCTTCTCTAATGGCCGAGTAGTATTCCATTGTATATAAGTACCAAAGTTTTTGTATCCACTCGTCGAGTGAGGGGCATCTGGGTTGGTTCCATAATCTAGCTATAGTAAACTGAGCTGCTATAAACATTGATGAAGCCACATCACTATAATATGCTGATTCTAACTCCTTTGGGAAATACCCAGGAGACACACATACTTTTTTAAACTAGCACTTCTTATTTCACTGCCAAAAGGAACAGTCTAAATTCAAATATACAAATATGCATATCCAATCTATTCCAGTATTCATATTAGAAACCAATTACAGAGTATAATCAATTTATTTTGAATTTCCATTACCACTTATACTAGTCTGAGTCACCATTATCTACATGGAGGATTGATCTTTTAAGGTCTACCTTGTTGCACTCTAACCCTTTCTCCAACCATAACCAAGATTTCCTCAAAGCCCAAATTTGGCCTCAACTATCATCTCCTCCCTCACGCTCTCCTCTAATCACCCAGTCCTTCTTCTAGTTGTATGTTTTCTCTTACCATAGCGCCCTTGCACATTTTAGACCTTTTATCAGGGACATATTTTCCTTTCCTCTTCACCTAGTTAACAAATATGGCTTCAAATTTCAGCTTCAGTATCACTTTAAGAGAACTTCCTGATCTTCCTAATTCTTATCAAATTCTCTTGCTATAGACTCTTATAAAACCTATGTTACTATGTGAAATACTTGCTACAGTTGCATTTTTATGTTTTTTTGTAATCACCGGGTTACTGGCAAACTATTGCACTAAACCATTAGCTTTATGAGCAGGAGTTTTATCTATTTATATTCACCACTTACATGACCAGTATCGAAGACACTGCGTGCTCGTGTCACTATGTGGGAAAAACAAACAAAAAAAGAGGGAAAACTCAATCTCCTATGAGAAAGCCCTAAAATAAACGAATCTTACCATCTCCCAGTCATTTCCAGTGATCAAAGGAACCCCGTTATGGAATCTAATCTCTAGCTAGAAGATTCTCTCTTTTAAAACATGTTATATGAGGAAGATAAGAGGTGGATCTTCTTAGCACACACTTATTTTGGAGGGAGTAGAAAAGTATGAATGGCATAAAAGGACAGTGTCCAGAATGCAAATATTCGATTACTTGTAACCACAAGATATCAACATCAGAACCACTTCCTTTTCACTAGAAATAACTTCGTCAAGTAAGGAATTCTTCAGCTTCCTGTCTACTCTCACTTCTGTGAAGCTGACATCCTAGTCACTATTTGAACCCTAGTAGAAGCTAGAACCCTACTCAATTTAATCTCAGAGATATTACACCCATCTCCTTTTCAATGGTAGATTGTTTATTTCCTGGATTTTACTCTCATGACACCAATCCAGGCAAATGGGAGTGGGGAATCACAGCAGTAGAAACTACGGCTTGTTCACAAATGTTATGTTGGAAGAACTGATTTAGTCTTAATGTCCTTTTCTGGGGGTAGGATAGTCCTGGGGATGGAAACCAGGGCCCTGCATCTGCTAGCCAAGTGTTCTACCACTGAGCCATACCAAACCCAGTCTTAATGTCTTCAAGAAAGTTTCCAATGTTTGCAAAATCTCTCTTCTGAGAAAAACTCTTTTAATTTTCACTTTCCATGGGCTTTCTTTTCTTTTTTAAATTTAAGCCTCTTGAGGAATTTTTAAAAAAATCTTTCTACAAAAGCTTCTATTAAAATAGGTTGGATGTCCTGACACAAGACTTTTTAATTCAGAGTGATAAGCAAGCATTATACACTCTGTGAGGCCCTTGACACTGTAGGCTAAATTTTGAGTGAATGTTTGGGTATGGGTTTTTCTGAAAAGCCTTGACATGTATCAAATTCTGTTTCCAGAATGCAGCATGCTGCCTGGCATGTGTGGGTGCTTTATAAATACATGAGAAAATGAATTAATGAATGAGAAGCTATTAAGAAACTGAGGAGGAATGAACAGAGGAAAAAAGTTATCTGCCAACAGGAAACAATTACGTCAGCAAAGCCCAAGCAAGCTTTCAAGAAATTGAGTGGTTTAACAGTCATTGGTGGAACAGAGGTCGAGTCAGATAAGGCATGAGAAGTACTCAGTTGATGACATTTAAAACTAATATTTTTAGTTGGGGCAAAATATTACAGTTGGTTGAAGAATATAGAGGAAGCACAAAGTAAGAAACCAAGGGTAGAGGAAAACTTTTTCATGCCATGTTCATTAAAGGGAGGCAAAAACAGAATGGAGGACAAATTCCTGTAGAAAGGTTTTATTTCTCTTCTAAAATAGAAAAAGGACTTGAGAATGCCTAAATGTCAAGGTGAAGGAGCCACCAACAAGCAAAAATACAAAGGTCCTGAAAAGCAGGAATGAGAAGGGATCCAGAGTCTGGAACCAGAAGAGAGGGAAGGACTAAGAGTGGATATCAATGAAGTAAGCTTGGTGACACTAATTTGGAAAAGTTTCTATTTTATGGTTGCAAATTTCTCCAAGAAAACAGGAAGCACAATAATTTTTTGAGAATGAAAGGGTGGGGAACTTGACCACCACAAAGGGGAAAGTCTGGGGCAAATGAAAGGCGCTTAAAAGAACCTCTGCAATTGGGCACAATGGCACAGGCCTGTCGCAGCAACTAGATACTACCTCAAGAGGCTCACTTAAGCCCATGAGTTGGATATTAGCCTGGACAACACAGCCAGACTCATACAAAAGTGACTCTTGTAAAAATAAATAAATAAAGGAACACCTGCACAGAATAGGGAGCAGAAGTACCAGGTACAGTCATGAACATGAACTTGCCATGCTAGTACTTTTCTGCAGTGTTTGCTTTTTCTCTAGGAAGTCTTTCAAGGAGAAAGAAGTTTGTAAGAAAAAAAATCCTTCCTTATTGCAGGCTACCTGCTCTGTTGAAACAGTTAAACTCAAGTTCAGAATTGTGGTAGAAATATCATTTACATAAGTAGTATATGAGGAAATTATGACAAATACAAGATAAAAGAAGTTATTGGTGTTGTTTTACACATATAGAAGATAAAGTGTGTTTTTTTTTAAATACCTAAGAATAGCAATGGGAAAGACTGCACCAGGAAACTAAACCCACTGTCCAAGCAAAGCTCAAAAATAACTACTCAGAAGATCTCATGGGTGGCTTATTAACTGGAATATTAGCTCTCGAGCGCTTTCTCGCCAACCCCCACCCTGCCCATTCCTTTGTCAAATTGGCCAAGTCCAGGCTCTAAAGTTCTGTAGTTGCCGAGTCACTAGGTAGAGGTGACCTATCGTGCTCAATTTGCAACCCAATATACATTCTCTCTTTAGCTTCTATACTCCCTCTGACTACAGACTCCCTGAAGCAGTAGATGGTATTAAATACCTACTCATTGTTACTTCTTTCTATATCTGTTTTCTGGCTTGACTGGAGACCTACACCAAGAGGATTAGTTACTAAGACAAAGACCTAGGTAAATTCACTTGGTCGGGGGTGGAATTTACTTTGATTCATTTACAAGGAAACAGAAAGATGGAGGGAAAAGGTATGGAAACAGCACACATTTTAAAAAAACAAAAAACAAAAAACCTTTCTCTTTTGGAGACAGACCCAGGCTGAACTCAAACTCACCATTTTCCTGACTCACCCTCTCACATAGCACAGCTGGGCTTACAGTGCATGACCATGCCCTGCTAGAAAAACAATTTTTAGGGTAGTACAAAGCAATCTTCAGGTACTTAAAATATTCTCTAGCTATTTAAATCAAATAATATATTTGCTCCAAACTTGATACATATCACTTATTCAGCTTTTCAAACTTTTAAACTGACAGGTCTTTAATAAACTTCAGTGAAAACCTCATTACACGAATTACATTATTTGAACTCACACAACAATTTCTTGTGGGCCACTAGCCTTATTCCCTTTGAATCTGGGGAATTCAGAAAAGTACACATTTATGTACTCTGTGCAAGGAAATGAGTAGAAACAGAAGTGGACATTAGTCCCTTCTCATTACTGAATAGGCAATAACTTACAAAGAAATAAAAACTTTGTATTTTCTGTTAAATAAGGTCCTCAGAAAAGCAAACTGATAGTGGAATTCAAAGATGTTAGTGATTACGGTTCATTCAGTAATGACGTACTGTCATGTGATACAGAATTTCATTTTAGTGGCAGAAATTATAGAAGTTACATAAATGACTTTACTATTGTATTTAGTTGGGTATGTAAATATATCTACATAATTATTCAAGGAAAATGATAATTATGTTACTTAACAAATGAAAGAAGTTAGAACAGTTTGGACCTATCCATCAATATAAAATAATTTTCTGAATCTCATGTTAAAATAAATTACTGTCGTTTGATGGTAACATATTTTTTGTTGATTTCCCCAATCCCTTCCCAATAGTATCTCACATGTTGTTGGTTTTTCTAGCCACATCAGAACACTCAGTTGATTATCTACAGAGGACAGATTATCTATAATAATTTCTGTATACCTTTATTGATTCTAACTGAAAAAACTCATAAGGATGCTGGGATAATTTCTCTAGTTATATTATCTTATATTTGTCCATCTCAAAACTTGAATATTTTTCTGCATTTCACACATTCCAAAATAGCTTTTTTTTTTTTTAAGAGAGAGGGGCAGTGAAAGAAAAAGAAAGAGAGAATCAGTTTTATTTAGTTTTTCATGTGGACTTCATTGCTCCAACACTTTGTTGTGTACATGGTGCTGGTGCTTGAACCCGCGGCCTCATACATGCCAGGCATGCACCAGAACCGCAGAGCCACCACACCAGCCCCCCAAAATATCTTTCAATTATAGTTTTTAAATTTATAACATTAACATTTAATACTATTCACGTATTTGTACATTTCTACAATACTCATGAAAATTTAAGAAGCTATCAAATAACGCATTTCCAACTTTTCTTAATATGTATGAGGATCTTTATATATGAAATAATGTTCTCATACTTTGGCCAGTCTAAAAATAAAGCCACCTAGGCTTCTTGTTTAAAAGTCTTCATATGCCAGCATTTCAATTTTATAATACCTTTTCAAGGAACAATCAGCATCAGAATGACATTTAGAAAGAAAGATACTGTTTGTATTGTAAGAATTCACTTTTGAATACAAAAAATGACAGCAAGATATTTTCCAATATCAATATTATTGTATTTTATGTTGAATTCAAGTCAAACATGAATTTTTAAGACACTATATCTGGGGATTGGAGCAGTGGCTCAGAAGCTAAGGTGCTTGCCTTGCTTGTGTGAGGACATGGGTTCAAACCCCAGCACCATTTACACAACAAAGTGTCAGAGCAATGAAAGCCACATGAAAAACTAAATTAAAAAATTGATTCTTTCTCTCTTTCACTGTACCCTTCACTTCAAAAAGAAAGAAAGAGTGAGGGAGGGGAGAGGGAGGAATTTAGGGGGTAATTCTGGTTTAAGAATATATGCATATCATGTTACTTTAAATGCATTTATGATTGTACAATAACTCAATTCCTTAATAAAAAAATTGTTTTACAAATCCAAACAATTTATGAACCTGGAAAAAACATTAGAAGGCATCAACAACTGAACTAATCAAGCAGAAGAAAGAATCTGTGAGCACAAAGACAGGATATCTGAAAATATATATCAGGAGAAAAAAAAAGAATGAAAATGAATGCAGAAAACTTGCAGAATTTATGTGACAGTATCAAAAGGGAAAATGTTCATGTTATACAGCTTCATGAAAAAAAGAAAGACAAAGGGGAAGAAAGTTTATTTAAAGAACAGTAGAAAACTTTCCAAAGAGCCAAGTCAAAGGTCCCCAATGAGAATCTACCCAAATAATGGTAGTCTTTAGGTGGTGGTACTATAAATTATGTATTTTCCTTGGACTTTTGTATTTTAAAATTTTTATAATTAATACATTTTAAACTAAGATTTTTCTAATTTAAAGTCATTGTAGTAATTACATATCAAAGTAAAATATCCTTTGTGCTGCAAAAAAAAAAAGAAGCAGCTGTGTTTGTACAGCTGCTTAATTTTAGCAAATTAATTAGATTAATTGTGTATTGGGGATTCACATATGGAAAAATAAAAATGGTTCCTACTTTTCCACTACTTGAAGCTTATGTTTTATCTTGAATTACTGACATTAAAAACACATAATCCAGGGGCTGGAACAGTGGCTCAGCAGTTACAGCACTTTCGAAGCATGCTCAAGTATTCAGTTCAAACCCCAGCACCATGTACACAATGAAATCTCAGAGAAATGAAAGCCACATGAAAAGCTAAATAAAAAATTGTTTCTCTCCTCCTCTCTCTCTCTCTCTCTCACCAACCCTCTCTCTTAAAAAAATACATAATAATATAAATATAAAATATATTATATACAATATATAACATATAATAATATAATATATATAATAATAAATATATATATAAAATCCAGCAATAATGTTATAAAGGTGCAGATGTCATAGAATCAGGGTTGAAAAGGAGCTCATCAATTCTAGGATATATATTATTTTACATTTTGACACACCTAAAATCAGGACATCTTACAATGTAGTAATGGTGTACGGTACGTACTCCACAAATGCCAACTACTTAAGCTCAAAATTTACATTTAATAGGAAATAAAGCAATCCTCAATTACCCTAAAACTATTTTTCACTATGTAAAGCCCACATCTAGTGATCTAAATAAAATACTGGAAAACTAAACAGATTGATAAAATATTTCAACTAATTAACACAACAAAATTTTCCACATTAACACTGCTTTCTCCAGGTACTATACCAAGAACTCTGTAGGCATACCTGCAAGAAACCATACAAAAAATAATCCAGGCCATCTATTATTAAGTACTTTAATATGCACAAATGCATTTATAAGTACAAACTCAAAATATAAAGGAACATGTATTTACAATGTATAAACAATTTATTATTGTTTTCTTTAAAATACTGTAACTGTATACATAAAGATATTAACAAAAAAGAAACATACATTTTGGACATTAATATGCATCACAGGGAGACATAACTTGGCGGAGCATAATAACTGCTGTTCATGATTTAATTTATGTATTTTAAAGCACTTTCTCATCCATTACCAACTTTGTGCTTTGTACATAGTATATAATTATAAAAAAACTCAAAGTGCTTTATTATATCATGTTATTTTCAGTTCAAACAATAGGATGTTGAGAAAAGAGGTAAAAGGTAAAGGTCTACATTTCTTTTTTCCTGTTTTAAGCCTTCTAGGTCAGCTTTGCTAATTTTGAGTTTTTGTGAACATCCAAACTACAACAGTTTCTACATCTCTGTTTCTATAAAACTTAGTAAAATCAGCTTAACCCAGAGAACCAAGGGTCGAATGTCTTCACTCATCTGTGGAGGGTGGAACTAGACCCTGGCCATGCAGAAAGGTGGTTTATTATCATGTGTTAAATCCAGATAAGGTGTAATGTTATACAGCCTAATACTTTTTTAGAGATATTGTGGGTAAGGGAAGGGAGGAATACTGGTGGGAAACTGGGGGGGGGGGGCACTCCTGGGGGTAAATCTAGTATCCAGAAACTATACACACTTTATATTATTTTGTTAAAAATTTGTATGGTTGTTCAAAAATAAAAATTAAAATAAAAAAAGAAAAAAACCTTACAAATATTTACCAAAAACTGCAAAAAAACTAGTAATATTCCATAGTATTTGACATATCAGCTTATTACATATTTCAGGAAAATAAGAATTCTTTCAGCTGAGACTCTGAATCCAACAGATATACAGTTAAGTATTTAGAAAGTAACTACTAGGAAATGGTAATGAATCAACTCACATTTGTTCCTTTTCACTGGATGACAAAACTTATAATAGGAAATCCTGCAGGGAGGAAAAGTAACTCAAATTAATATAGCTAGAATTAAGGTTATTTTCAGAAGCTCTGGCAATTAAAGCATCATTATGAACAATCCTTGTGTCTTCATGTTGTAACTAAAAGTGCAGTAGCAAAGTTCAAGAATTTATATTTTCAGTATTAATGTATTACAAGAACACTTTGTTAAAATCTCACAAGCACTAATATACAAATTTAAAGTGTAGAAGAAAACTTACATGACTCAATGTATGAACTTTATCCATTAATTCTGAAACATAAAAAACTAATATAGTTTGCTTATGTTTAAGGATTCTTTTGGTTTTTGGTTTGGGTTTTTTTTATCAGTCGCACCGCAATGTACTCATCCTAGCTATTTCCCAAAATCAAAGTCCATCTGAAGCAAAACAGATTGAGTGTGGTCAGCAAACACAACAGCGTGGGGGCTCGGCGTACCCCACGGTGAGAAGTGTCTCGACTGAAACAAGGACCAGGACCCGACGTGGTGGCAGTTCGAGGTTGCATACAGGCATCCTGTAGCTGCCGCCGCCCCGAGTCCTCGGCGAGCCCCACCCTCAGGTTCCAGAGTCCGGCCCGCCCCCACCGCCGCATTGCCCGCCCTGCTCCAGGGCCGCGGGGTGAAGGGGAACAAAAACACACAAACAAGGGCCGGGTGGAAAAAGAGTCCCCACCCTATCAAAAAGGGAGATTTCTTTAGGGAAGTGCGGAACCGCAGTTCCTGGGCACCCTGCCACGCCGCACTCTCATCCTTTTTCTCCTGACAAGCCTCCCTGAAGCCCCAAGCTCTAAATGCCTTCTGGGCAACCTTTGACTCGCTCTCCATTGCGAGCTCCCACTGGTGGCAGCCATGACAGTTGCATCCGGGGATCTGATCAGCCACGTCCTGGATCTCCCGGAAGTGACGCGACGCGGAAGGATCCACGTTCGACTGAGACACCGAAGTGAAGGGGCTCCCGGAAGAGGGTGCAACACGGCCCTAAGAGCGGGAGAAAGGTTGTGCCGTTTTTGCCGACTCCAGTTCGTTTTTTGTGCCTGGCTGTGTGCTCAACGCAAGCATCGGTGTGCCATTTTATCCTTTCAATAACCTCAGGAATCAGAAGCCGTAATTTTCACTTTAAATATGGTGAAACAAAGGCTTAGAGAAGACAAGTGATTTGTCGAAGTTCATACAGGTAGAACTTGGCAAAGCTGGTCTAACCCACACACTGCAAGCTCTGTGGTGACTCATTCTGGAAAACCCATGCTACGGGCGCTTGGCAGCCTGGTATATCACTTCTACAAGTGTCTTGTTCAGCTCAGCATCTTGTCTTGGGAATGGGGCCACTGTGGTTTTTACAGAGGACTTAACTTTTTATTCTGCCTTCTTCAGGATACAGTTTTAAAATTTTGACACACACCCCCCCCATGCCAGGGATTGAACCAAAATCAAGTTTCATCCTATCCACTTCCTACTATTGCTTATTAGTGACTTCTCAAACAATAATACAAGAAATGCAGATGAAAGAATAGAAAAATAGGACAGGATCGGGGGAAGAGGAAAAGTCTAGAAATAAAGGAAAATGCTGATTTGGGGTTGAGGTTACTTTTGAAATTCCAAGGTAGCATGAAGCAGTCTTATCCAAATTCTGGTGTAATCCTGGTTGCCCATTGAAAGTTAGATTCACGTATACTGAACAATGTTTCTGCTCCCAAATTCAGCACCTGCAATAACATTTGACCAAAGACTTGCCTCTATTCTTATATGTTAACAAAATTTTTTGTAGCTGAACAAGGAAGGTAAAGTAAAATTCCACACTTTCCCCTGATATTCTAGACTATTCGTCTTCCCCTGATCCTGGTATTCCCACATGTTATTCCATGATATTATGTCATTCATTCTCCCAAAGATTCGTAGCATAACGGAGCATTGAAATGGAAAGTGCCTGCACCATTACATTGCAGCAACTTCGAAACACCAAAGTGAGGTACTGACAAAATGCATATTTTCAAAAGAAATACTTCTGTTAGTCTGACTCTTCTGAGGAACAGTATTAGCATGGGATTAAATATGCAGGAATTTTACCAAATAATCACCTATAAGAAAGAGTGGGAGAGGCTGCAAAAACCATAACATAGTCTAAAACTGAGTGAAGGAGAGAGGGCCAGGAAGTTTGACTAAAGTGTCCTAGACTGTGAAACAGTCTACAGAAGATTCCACAAGGCTACTGGGAATCTTCAATTCAAAATCACCTGTTAGAGGACTCCTTTTCCCAGGAATCAGCCAGCCCTATTTATGCTACACTCAGTCATTGGCTGTAGCAATGACAAAAATGTATAAAAAGATTTCTGAGTGCATACCTGGGGTCCTTGATCAATTTTGCATCCTGTATTTGGCAGTCACAGTCCAAAAACTGAATTTGCAGTTATTGGAAGTGTTCACCAGTTTCAAATCTTTTTTCTTTAAGAGAGAGCGTGGAAGAATCAATTTTATTATTTTTTCATCTAGTTTTTGTTTCTCTGACACTTAGTTGTGTATGTGGTGCTGGGTTTTGAACAGGTTTCTTGCACACGCCAGACAGGCATTCTAACTGCTGAGCCACTGCTCCAGCTCCACCAGTTTCAACTCTTAAAAGATTTTGGGCTGGACACAGTGGTTCATGTTGTAATCATAGCTACTCTGGCTGGAAACTGAGGCTGGAGAATCTGAAGTTCGAGGACAGCCCAGGCAATTTAGTGACACAATGTCTCAAAATGAAAACTTTAAAAAGACTAGGGGTGTAGCTCAGTGGTAGAGAATTTACCTAGCATGGGCAAAGCCCTAAATTCATTTCCTCAATAGTGTATATGTGCAAGCAAGAGTATACACACACACACACACACACAAAAGATTTTGTAAGAGATGTTATGAGGCAGAGTTCTGGGCAGAGTCCTTGTTATTGTCCCCATTCCCCTCCAGTTCTGGTGAGAAGGGCTTCAATGGCACTACTCAGACAACTTGATATGTGTTCCCTGGGTTTTGAGAGGTACAGTAGTATTCTGAGTCACATCTGGGAAATCCTAAGGGCAGGAAAACTGGGCAAATGAGAAATGAGTTTTGGTAGAGGAGGGAACAAGAATTGCTAGATTGGGATCAGCTGTCACAATTTTTCAGGTCAAATCATGCCTGAGTGTTTCTTGTGCATAAGATATGAGTCACATGAAAACAAGATTTTGGGGACTGCCTGTAAGGAAGATGGGATATCAACAGAGATAGTCTATGTGGTGTGGATTATTAGAAAACTCAGAGATACAGGCAGAGTAGTAACTAGAGAAATAGAATGCATTACCTATCTAGGGTGATCTTCTTGTCCCAGTTTTCCTTCTTTAGTACTCAAAGTTGCAAATTCCAGGAACTTTCAATTCTGGGGAATTCAGGATGATCAATTATTCTGAATGTCAGCATCAGAGGCACCTTTGCAGGGATTTGCCCAGCAACCCCCAAAAAAGAGTAAGAGTCAAGTTTAAGTTTTGTGCAGATCCAAAATGTGTGAAGCCAGCTTATGCCCATGCCAGTGTTAAAGTGCATTTTATAGAAGAATAATTGGAAAATGATGCTTAAATAAGATCCTCACATTATCTTTTTGGAGTGTGCATTAGTATGCATACTAATGCACCATAAACTGTGTGATTTACACAACAGAAATGCATCTTCTCACAGTTCTGGTGGATGAAAGACAAATGTCGAAGTTCTGGCCACTTCTCTTTCTGGTGAGGGATGCTTTTACGGCCTTGCTGATGGCTGCCTTCTCTTTATGTCATCACATAGCCTTTTCTCAGTACCTGCTTAAGGAGAGAGGAAAAGGAAGAGGCAGAGACTGAACTAAAGGGGAAAAAGGAGAGAGAGGGACAGCTTTCTGGTATCTCTTTTAAGGACATGAATCCTGTCCAAAGACCCATTCTTATGATATCATTTAACCTTAATTACTCCCTTAGAGGCTCCATCTCCAAATATAGACACATGGGATTAGAGCTTTAACACATGAATGGCCAGGGTAGCGGGGTTCTGGACACAAACATTCAGTTCATAACAGAATGACTCTGGAGCACAGAGATCTTTTGTGAAGGTAGAGATCATGAGAACATTAAATGTATTTCATGCCTTACATCCTTATGGAGGAGATATACTGTAAATTTTTACAGCCTGCTTTAGTTTGGATCTTAAATGTTTCCTCAAAAGTCATGTGCAAAAGACTTGGTTATATTCCTTGAGGGCTACAGTGGTTGAAAATAGGTTCAATTTGAGCACGGAGTAACAGAAACCTCCAAACTAAAAGTTATTCAAACATCACAGTTCATTTTTTCTTTCAAGAAGTCTGGTTGAAATCAGACTTAGTTGAATCAGGTTTAGTATGGTGATTCATGTGGTAAGGACTTCAGGTGCTTGCTATCTTGTTTTCCCACTATATTTGGCTTCTTTTTCAAAATCACTTCATGATCCATGATAGCTGCTAGGGCTCTAGTCATTTCAGTTAATGGAAAGGGCTAAGAGGTTCAAACAAAAGCACACTTCTTCCATTTAAGGACAACTCCCAAAAGTTGTACACAAGCTTTCTATAACTATGTGGGAAAAGTAGTAGTTGTTTTTCTAGTAAACCAATGTCCACCTTAAAAAAAACAAAAGGTAGAGATTCTGCTACTCTGTAACAGGGGTCAGCAAACTATGGCCTGTTTTTACAAATAAAATTTTATTGGAATGTAGCCATGGCCATTTGACTTATTATCTATAACTACATGTTTTTAAACAGCTTTATTGACATAATTCACATGCCATACAATTCACCTATTTAAAATGTACAGTATACCTTTTACTGTTTACATAATTGGGCATCTACCCCTGCAATCAGTTCTAAAACATTTTCATTGAATCCTCCCCACAAAAGCCTCACATCTGTTTCCTTCATCCCCTATCTTCTCCCTCCCTAAGCAATCAGTAATCAGGCTCAAGGTGACAGAACCAGCTGACCATGAACTGAACCTCTGAAATATGAGCCTAAACAACTTTTTTCTCCTTTTTATTTTTTAAAGAAAGAGGAGACAGAGAGAGAGAGAGTGAAAGAGAGAAGCAATCTTTATTTCGTTTTTCATGTGACTTTCATTCCTCAGACACTTTGTTGTGTATGTGATGCTGGGGTTTGAACTCGGGTCCTCATGCTTGCCAGGAAAGTGCCGTAACCACTGAGCCACTGCTCCAGCCCCAACTTTTTTCTCCTTTAAGTTGTTCTTGTCACAGCAAAATCCATGTTCATAGCAGCTCAATTTACAATAGCTAAATTATGGAACTAACCCAGATGCCCCTCACTGGATGAATGGATCCAAAAGCTTTGGTATATATATATATATATATATATATATATATATATATATATATACTAATATATTCTATATATATTATTAGTATATATACACTAATATATTCTAATAACTGTGTATATATATATATATATATATATATATATATACACACACAATGGAGTTCTACTCAGTTATTAGGAACAATGATATTGCATCTATTGAAGGTAAATGGATGGCATTAGAAGAAATCATGCTGAGCAAAGTTAGCCAAACCCAGAGAGTCAAGGGCCAAATGGTATCTCTCATTTGTGGAGGCAGGACCTAAACCCAGGCTTGGGAGTAAAGTAGACAAACTCATGCATTAGAATCCATAGAATAAAAATGCAAAATGTTGATATTTATGAGATATAGTTGCAAGATACTTCATAAGATATTTGAATAAGCTGTGCTGCATACTTGTACAAAAATATAAGTGTTTAATCCCGTTGTCAATTATTTTGAAGAATAACAGGGGATGATAGGAAGGGAGGAGAAGAGGAAATGTTGGAACTGAGATAAAGCAAGGTACATTCCAAGCACTTACAAATGTCACTGTATATACTACAGCCATACATGTAAAAATGTTCTTCATAGGTATAAGAATTATGTCACTGTATTTGGGTATTTTAGGAACAATATAGGACCCAGAAGAAAGGCAAGGGATCAGGGGATGGGAGGAGGGAGGTAGAGGGATGTAGGGGGAATATTGAACAAATTGTATTGCTGAATTGTGTGCATCTAGGAATATGTGACAACTAATCCCAACATTATGTAAAACTATAATGCATATATATAAAGTTGTTCTTGTCAGATATTTTTGCCACACCAATGAAAAACTGACTGACACAGCATCTACTCATTAGCTTATTGGATATTTCTATATCTTCTTTGGAGAAATGTTTATATCTTTTCCCCATTTTTTTCTCCTTTTAAAGAGAGGACAGTGAGAGAGAGAGACAGAGAGAATCAATTTTTATTGAGTTTTTCACATGGCTTTCATTGCTCCCAACACTTAGCTGTGTATGTGGGTGTTGGGGTTCAAACCCATGTATTCGCGCATGCCAAGCAAGTGCCGTAACCACCGAGCCACCGCTCCTTCCCCTCTTTTGCCCATTTTTAATTGTATTGTTTTTTATTATTGAGTTTATATAATTCTTTATATATTATAGGTGTAAGTCCCTTATCAGAAATATAATTTGCAGGGGCTCAGCATTTAAAGGACTTCCCTGACATGCATGAGGACCCAGGTTCAAAGCCCAGCACCACATACACAGCAAAGTGTCAGAAAAACAAAACACAGTTGAAAAAATAAAGTTGATTCTCTCTTTGTCTCTCTCTTTAAAAAGGAAGAAATATATAATTTACAAATATTTTCTCCAATCTGGTAAGTTGGCATTTTAAGTTTCTTGTTGGTATTCTTTGAAACACAAAAATTTGTAGTTTTGATGATGGCAGTTTATTTTTTTCTTTTCCTGCTATGCTTTGGTGTTGTCTATGGCTACTTTTGTGTTACAACAAAAGAACTGAGCAATTGCAATGGAGAACATATGACCATATGGTCCTATGAAAAGATGGCAAGCCTAAAATATGTAGTATCTGACTCTTTAAGAAAAGATCTTTCTGGTCGTTCTCTGCTCAGAGATGGCCCACTCTCTCTTGAGAGCGCTTTCTACTTGAAATCTTACCCTGCTTTTACTTTACTTTCACCTCTCTTTCACTTATAATAAAACTCTCTTGTATGAATTTTTGTGTCTGACTTTAATTCTTCTTTCATGGGAACACAAGAACTGAGGTTTGGATTTTCAACTTCCTGCTTTTTCCTGTGACATATTACTTGGTGCTGTGACTCGGATCAACAACAACCAACTACAGGACAGAACCCTTGAGCCCCTGAAGACATCTGTCATCATTGCAGAAGAGCAGGACATTGGAAGAAAGATTGCTCAAATAAAGATACTGCTCACCTTTCTGATAAATCCTGTTCTGTAGTAAGAGTCGATGGAACACCCAAGATGATGACCTTCCTTCTCATGAGTGCATAGATATTCTGTTTATCCTATGCCAGAAGAGAGGACCTAAACAAAGAGCCTTTGGACAACTGTGACCATATCTGATATAAAAGTACCTGGCACCTCCAGTTGGATCCACCATTCTCAGGGCATCCACCTCCCAGACAGCTTTACAATCTGTTTCTACAAAACCGGACATTTATTGTGGCCCCTTGGATACTCACAATCTGAAGCATTTCACTGACAGAGAGCAAGGGTTGGAGATACCTACTGTATAGGCCTATGCCCCTAATCAGCAGGAAGTAGCTATTCATTTATTTCATCGCCCTTATTCCCTATATGTTTCCGGGTCTCCAATCCTTAAGGAGGGGAATGTTAGATAGTAACTAGCAATGAGCCGTGAAATGCTTGACAAGGCCACAGGTTTAGTCTTGAAGTTTGCTGTAAGCTACTGCCAAGGCAGATAAGCTATGGAAAACATTAGTACACAAGTGCTGAGGGTAAACAAAGACAAGAGGGGGAGGGAGAATGCCTCAAGAACAAAGGATCTATGGGACCATCTCTTCAGAGGCCCCATAAAATTTGAGATGAACCTAAAAGCTACTGACGCCAAGTGTCTCTTACTAGCTAAGAAGGGTGTATTCCTTAACAGCGCAGGCACTGAGGTAACTTTTGACAATTATTAACCCCAATGCCCACATTAACATAGGATTGACTTGTAGATGAAGACCCCCTAAATAGGATGGCCACCATGACAGTTCTGGAGAGGACCAACTAAGGTGAAAAACTCTACCACCCAATGTGAGGAGGAGTTGAACACGTGATTGGCAAAGGCTGCTGAAGGAGGACCCCAATTTTCAGATCAATCATAAAATAGCAATAAATTTGGAGACAGCATGGTCTCCTTTGTTGTTCTCTGTTCAGAGACAGCCCACTCTTTTGAGAGTGTTTTCTGCTTGAAATCTTACCCTGCTTTTACTTTACTTTCACCTCTCTTTCATTTATAATAAAATTCTCTTGCATGAAAAACAAAAGACCTTTCTAACCCTTGCTCCAGAAGAAAGAGAACATATACACTGGGGGATAGCTAGCTGTCTCTGTTATAAAGAATACATTTTAACTTCTGGGTGAAACTCTTTCCTAAAGCAAACCAGAGCAGAGTCTGTTAAATATTTCAAGTACATCTTTTCATTTCTATTTAAAAATATTTTGGACTCAATGCTGTTGTGTGATGCTAAACATCAGAGAGGCTGAAGATTCTCCATAGTTCTTCTCTGCAAGAAATTTTAATCTTGAGTAGTTATAGAATCATTGTCTTTACCATGATACCAGTAAAAAGGGAAGTGGTTTCCTCTTTATGATTATGAACTGGTAAGGTAATTACCTCCAGAGTATCCCATTGTCATTTCTGCTCCTCTGCCTTTAAAATTGGTACTAGACCACAATTGGTGAACAAAGCTATTGGTTAAGAAAATTACTCTGAATGCTGGGAATGTCTCCTGTGCTTATGTTAATCTATTCCTACCCTTTCTAGAACTAGAGCTATCAGAGCACTGTTTGGATCTGAATACATGTTTCCTAACACATGGACATATGGTTTTAAAGAAGAAAATCAACAAACACAGGAAAAATAACCACATGCACACACACACACACAAAATGGTGATCAGTAACAAGAAGAAAGAAACCTATTGACATTCCACTTATTCCTGAAGTTGACTTTACCTCTCCCCTATCTGAAATTTGAATATGTGAGCAAATAAGTCCTCATTTACATTTAAGCTCATTTTCATTGGGTTTCTGACACTTTCTTCCAAAGGTACCTCAACTAATGTGAAATGTGAATCTGCTAAAATGCTTGTATATCCGTAACATTATTCAAACTAAAAGAAGGTGACTGTTAGAAATAAATAATTGAAAAATACAAAAAGTTGTTCTTTATCAACAATGATAGAAATTATCAAGAGGCTGAGGCAAGAAGATCACAAGTTCAAAACCAACTTCAGCAACTAAGTAAGGCCCTAGGTAATTTAGTGGGACCCTGTCTCACTAAAAAAGGGCTGGGGATGTTGCTCAATGGTTAAGCACCCCAGCCTTAAAAAAAAAAAAAAGAAACTAATTGTAACTACGTACATCTATTTTTTTTCCTGTTCTTCTTGGGTACATGGTTAGATTATTTTTCCCTGCTTGCCTTGTACCTAGGTGAAGTTACCAACAGAACGTGAGAAGAGATGATGTGGGTTATTTTCAGGTTTTGATGACTAGGAAAAGGTATTGGCTTTTTTTTTTCTCCCTACTTTTCTTTTTCCAAAGGATCAATGTGGAGAGTTCAAAGAATTTGGAGACAATAGGGAACAGTGGAGCCACTACAAATAAGAAACCTAGGTCCCCAAATGACTGCATAGAACTGAGCCTTCTCACTATATCTGTTAACTCAAATTGAACTGGGACTTGAAGAAGCAATTAACATTTATTCTGTTAAGATACTGAACTTTAAAAAAACAAACCTAACAGATCACCTGCTCTAATACATTGACAGCTTTAAAATTCCTTATAAATTGGGCATGGTGGCATGCACCTGTAGTCTCAGCTATTTGGGTGGTTAAAGCAGAAGGATCCCTTGAACCCAAGAGTAAAATCAGCCTGGGCAACATAGCAAGACTCTGTCTCAAAACAAAAGGTCATTTACTTAAAGATTTTGATGGAATTGACCAATTTGGGCAAAGACATTGTGTAAAAATATCAATACTTAGATAAACATGATAAAAATTTAACCAGTCATAAGATATATGCAACACCACAGCTATTGGTGGTCCCTATTGGGAGAGTTACATATCAGTTCCCATATACAGTTTATAGAAGTTTCCTTAGCATTGCTCAAAGGTGAGATAGTGCCTATGGATTGTGTACGCATAAAAATGTGGATAGTCTAGAGAACAGAGTTAATTACCCTGGTGAAAATATAGAAGTTGCCACCATCTTTGTCTACTGCTGGAATCTCATGCCATTTACCTTATTCAAAATATATTCTGTTGAGGCAAGAGAACTGATATACTAGTTTGTGGTTCTTTAGAAACCATTTTCCTTACACTACTTCCTTCTTCATCTAGGAATAATCACAGATATGTACATAGGTTGTGCAGATAGTTCTAAGAAATCTTCAGTGATGCCCTAAACCACCCTTTTGGCTCCTAAATGGTAGATTAAACACTGTCTCACCTGTAGGAAACCACCTGAGTACTGGGACTTCCCCTCCAACATAGGTGCCACAGTTGTTAAAAGTATTAGGTCTCCAGATGTTCTAGTCTTCATAATTTCCCTAAATGTTTTATTGAGATATGCCTTCTATGATAAAATGGCTCATTGTTAGGGATTATTTATTAAGGCAGCTAAGCTTGTTTTGAACTGATTTCCTCTCAACCGAAATTTACCCTTTTGCCTAATCTGTTAGATTGGACCTGGGTTCTTGAAATACTTTTCCTTTACTAGCAGGTATGACGGTAATCTTAATCTGAAGGAGTGAGATCTGGTCAGACATCATAGGAAGAGAAAGTTTTTCTTCCTAGTTCTAGTGGTTCCTGCATAGCATGCCATTATTCTTCACTGCTGAGCCTATGTAGATTTCTCTAGTATGAGGTATTTCAAGAAAGCAGCTTTCTGAAGCATTTGATCACTATGCTCAGCTTTAGATGTGGGGAGCTAAGGCATACCTTGGAAACCTGTAATAGTGTGAGACTGCCTTCTCAGGTCACTGTTTCTTTTACCCACTCCTCAGACTCACATGTGCACATGTCTGGAGTCCTACAGGCTAGCTGTCTTGTGAGCCAGTCTCCCAGACTTTGTATAAGCAACTGCCCAGAGCCCTTTGATCAAGCCACACAGAGAAGTGCACTGCTTTCCCATGGCTCCCAGTTCTAGCAGCATCTACAGAGGTTCTGTAGATGTTCTGTGCACTTGACTTGCTATCTATGGCCTGTCCACCAATCTTAGTTCACCTGGTTCCCCAGAGAGTTGTTCCTACTTGTGGAACGATTGGCTAGGCATACATGTTTACATCATCACATCTTCTAGTTTATCTGATGCTTAATTGTGTATGTGGTGCTGGGGTTCAAACCCACGTCCTTGTGCATGCCAGATAAGTGCTTTACTGCCAAGCCAAAGCTCCAGCCCCACATCATCATATCTTCTAATTCATGAATGTGATATATCTCTGCATTTATTTAAGTATATTTTAATATTTTTAACAGTCTTAGAGTTTTCTCTACAGAAGTCTCACAGCTGTTTATTTTAATGTTTACTCCTGACACAGTACTTCTTTAATGCTCTAGTAAATTGTATTAACATATTAATAGTTTTTAACTATTGGTTGGGAATGCAACAGATTTTCATGTTGATTTTGTATATACAGCAACTTTCATATTTATTTCAATCATTTGTATATTGGTTTAAATTTTCTATATCTAAAATCATATAATCTGTGAATAATGACATACTATGATTCTATTTATAATTTTCCTTTTTCTTACATTATGTATTATTAAGGGCACCAAACATAATGTTGAGTAGGAATGGTATTAATATAACTCTTCTCTCGATGATGTTGGATGGAATGAATTTAATTGTCCACTCCTAAATATGGTGTTTACAATGTTTTTGCATATATCCTTCATCAAATTAAGGAATTTTCTTTGAGATTTTAAATACATCCTTAATATTATTTTTTCAAGGGAGAGAGGGATAGTGAGAGAGAGAAAAAAGAATCATTTTTATTTAGTTTTTCATCTGGTTTTCGTTGATCTGGCATTTCTTTGTGTGCAGGTGCTGGGGTTCGAACCAGTGTCCTCATGCATGACAGGTAGGTGCTGTAACAACTGAGTCACCACTCCAGCCCCATCCTTAGTTATTTTACTGATGCTTCATGCTTAATGAACAAATTACCCTCAGCATACTGGTTTAGAGTATCTCAAATTTATTATCTCAAAGTTCTGCAAATGAAAAGTCTTGCTAAACTCAGAAGATTAGGGTTAGATATTTTCTTTCATATGCACAAGCTAGAGAGGAAAAAGCAAAGCAAAGGTGGGAGTGGATCTCCTAAAAATCAAAGGGAGATCAGTTGTGGAAAGGGCCCAAGGGTTGGGAAGTACAAAGAGAGGTGGGAAATGCTGGGGAGGGATATTGGCCAAATTATATTGTTATATTGTATGCATATATGAATATGTGACAACAATATGTACAACTATAATTCACTAATTAAAATGTGGGAAAGAAAGAAGTCTCTCTGAGATAAAATCAAGGTGTCAACAGGGTTATGCTCTCCCCAGAAGCTCAAAGACAGAATGTGATTTCTTGCTTTTTCCAGCTTCAAGAGGCCATGTTCATTTCTTGGTTCATGGTTCCTTCCTCCATTTTCAAAGGCATCAGAATTGGATCTTTAAATCTCTTTTCTGCTCTGACACTCCCACCTCCCTGTTCCAAGGACTCTCAAGTTTAAATTAGGTCCACCTCAATAGTTCAGTATGTCTTCCCACCAGACAATCCTTAACATAAAGTTCCTTTTGCCATATAAGGTAGCATGGATTTGGGAAAATAGGACATGGGCATATGGGAGCTGCACTATTCTACATGGCACAGGTAGTAAAATAGATTATTGATTTTCCCTCTTTTTTTTGCCACTGAGTTCATACATAAACAGGGTGAACCTTGAACTATAGTATAGATATTACTACAATGCATCACTTTACTTGTTGTGTATTCAATTTAATTTTTTTTCACAGAGAGAATCAATGGTATTTATTTTTTCTTCTGGCCTTTGTTTCTCCAACACTTAGATGTGCATGCAGTGCTGGGGTTCCAACCTGGGTCCCTGTGCTCAGTAGAAGTGCTCCAATCACTGAGCTACCACTCTACCCCTGTATTAAATTTTTAAGGTAGTATATTATATTGTACATCTCATGATTCTACTACTCAGGATCTCTCTTATTCTGCTGGGAATGACTCCAATCCCACCTTTGTAATTGCTTCATGGGAGGCTCTGATCTGAGTAGGACAAATTTGAAAGCTTGGGATTTTTCAAACTGAGCCCGGAAAAGAGTCAGGTTAGTGTTTCTCATCTCATAGAGGCAGAAAGGGTAAAAGATCTTAGATGAAAACTTTATTAACTCTCAACAGTGACATTCTGTACTATCTACAAAGGTCTTTTGCTGTGATATAGAGTGAATCTGACAAGTAAAGAGAAGCCAAGATGGAAGACTGATGAGAAAAGACCTACGAGTTTCTATGTCAATTTCTGGGAGTGCCAGAGACTCTGCTTTTTCAGTAGTTGTGTGTTCGACCTTCCCTTTCATTGTGAATCATACTTTAGAATCATACTTTAGAATTTTTCTAATGAATTTATCTTTCTAGCTTAATTTATTTGTATTCATAATAAAGACTCAATGCTTCCAAAAATACAAAAAAATTATCAAGCAAGAAGTAGGGGTTTTCTCCCCTCCTTTCAACTTTGTATTACCATTTTACCGTATTAACTACTTTAAATCTTAAAAATCTCGCTTAAAAATATTTCCACATTTTTTGGTATATTACACATGTGAAATTATATCATCATATTACCCAAGTTTGCCACTGTTTCAGTCAGTTTTTTCATTGCTGTGACCCACAGGCCTAACAAAAATTTTAGGAGACAAAGTTTACTTAGGGCATCATGGTTTCAGCGGTCTTAGTCCATAGAAGGCCGGCTCCATTCTTTGCAGCTTGAGGTGAGGCACATCATCATGGTGGAGGGCATGGCTCCAGGGAGCAAAGAGAGAAGCTCCCTGCCAAAATATATACCCCAAAGGCACACCCTCAATGACCCACCTCCTCGAGCCACACCCTTCAAGCCTAGAGTTATCAGTTAATCCCAGGGGATTAACTCACGGATTGAGTTAATGCTCTGATAACATAATCATTTCACCTCAGTCTTCCTAGATTGTCTTATGTGAGCTTGTGAGGGACACCTCACGTTCACATCATAGCATATGTTGTCATTCAGCAACATAGGGTGGAACTTTTTCTATGTTAAGTTATATAAAGCATACTTCTGCTTTTTATTTGGTAATTAATTAATTAATTTAAAAGAGACAGAGAAAGACAAACTCAGTCTTGTTTAGTTTTTCATCTGGATTTCATTGCTCTGACACTTCATTGTGTACATGGTGCTGGGGTTCAAACCCATGTCCTTGCACATGCCAGGCAAGCACAGAACCACCACTCCAGCCCTATTGGTTCTTTTTAGATGTATATGACAATAGAATAAACAATGACATAATTATAAAAGCATGGAGTATAACTTGTTCTAATTCATCCCCTGTATTCCCCCACCCCAACCTGGCTCTCTTCCCTCTACTCTACTGCTCTGTTATTTACTAATAGCTATTTTTTAAAATTAGTGTCTTGTTGATTTACATATTTATGAGATTCTCTATGGTTTATTTATACATGAACCTAGGAAAGTTAAGTCTGATTTATTCCATGAAGTTTCTCTATCTCATCCCTCCTCCCTCCTTTTCCTTCCTTTTTGTCCATTCCTCTGATCTTTTCCTTATTTTGGATTAGCTTCCACATATCAGAGAACAATAACCTTGGGCTTTTTGATACTGGCTTAGTTCACTTAGCATGACACCATCCAATTCCATCCATTTGCTAGCAAATGCCATAAATTCATTCTTCTTCCTTATGGCTGAGTAATATTCCATTGTGTATATATCACATTACCTTTATCCATTCATCTGTTGAAGGGCACCTTGCTTGGTTCCATAGCTTAGCTATTGTGAATTGTGCTGCTATAAACAGTGATGTGGCTGCATCTCTGTGGTATGCTGATTTTAGATCCTTTGGATATATACTGAGTGGGATAGCTGGGTCAATTGTTGGTTCCATTCCTAGGTTTTGGAGGAATCTCCTTTCTCCTTTCCAGAGCAGTTGTAACAATTTGCAGTCCCACCAGCAATGTATAAGTATACCATTTCCCCACACCCTGGCCAACCTTGTTAATCATATTTTTTTAAAGAGAGGAAAGTGTAAGAGAGAAAGAGATAATCAGTTTTATTTAGGTTTTCATGTGGCTTTTGTTGCTCCCACCATGGTCCTAGGGGTCAAACCCACATCCTTGCACATGCCAGGCAAGCACCATAACCTCTGAGCTACCCCTCCAGCCCTGTTATTCATATTCTTGATAGCTGCCATTCTAACAGGAGTGAGATGAAATCTCAGTGTAGTTTTAATTTGCATTTCTTTGTTAAAGATGAATATTTTTTGTATATTGGTTGACCATTTGCATTTCTTCATTTGAGAAGTGTGTTTAGTTCTTTTGCCCTTTTATTGATTGGGCTACTTGATTTTTGGTGTTTTTTTGAGCTCTTTGAATATTCTGGATATTAATGCTCTATCTGAGAGGCAGGTGGCAAAACCTTTTTTTCCCATTTTGTATGTTCTCCATATTCTTGATTGTTTCTTTCTCTGATGAGGAAGCTTTTCAATTTGACTCCATCCCATTTATTGATTTTAAACTGTATTTCTTGCACTCTGAGACTCTTCTCAAGGAAGGCAGTTCCTGAGCCAATGTTTTGGAGTGTTGGCTTACATTCTCTTCTAGTAGGTGCAGGGTTTCTGACCTAATTCCTAGGTCTTTGATCCATTTTGTGTTCTGTGCAGGGTGAGAGAGATTGAATTTTGTTCTACTCCATTTGGATTTCCAGTTTTCCCAGCATATTTGTTACAGAAGTTGTCTTTTCTCCCATTTATGTTTTTGGATCCTTTGTCAAGTATGAGGTAACTAATTATGTGGGTTTGTCTCAGTGTCTATTCTACTCTGTTGGTTTTCATATCTATTTTGGTGACAGTTCCACACTTTTTTTTTTAAAGAAAGAGAGGACAGTGAGAGAGAGAGAGGGAAAAAAAGAGAAGCAATTTTTATTTAGTTTTTCATATGACTTTCATTCCTTGGATAGTTCGTTGTTTATGTGGTACTGGGGTTTGGACTCCCGTACTTGTGCACACCAGGCAAGTGCTATAATGGCCGAACCACCACTCCAGCCCTTCCACACTCTTTGTTATTGCAGCTCTGTAGTATAATTTGAGATCTGTGATGCCTCCTGCTTCACTTTTCTTGCTAGGGATTGCTTTGGCTATTCCTGGTCTTTTATTTTTCCAAATAAATTTCATGACTGCTTTTTCTAATTATGTGAAGAATATCATTGGAATTTTGACGGGCATTATGTTGAATCTGTATAATGCTTTAGGTAGCATGGCCATTTTGATATTAATTCTCCTTATCCAAGAACATGGGAGGTCTTTCCATATTCTAAGGTCTTCTTCAATTTCTTTTTTTAGTATTCTATAGTTGTCATTGTAGAGGTTTCTCATTGTTTTTGTTAGATTCCCAAGTATTTTTAATTTTTGGTGTGATTGTCAATGGGATAGTTTTCCTAATTTCTTTTTCAGAAAGTTTATCATCAACATGAATGTTGATTTTATATCCTGCAACCTTGCCAAATTTATTTATGAGCTCTGTAAGTCTTTTGGTTGGGTTTTTTGGGTCTTCTAAATATATAATCATGTCATCAGCAAACAGAAATAATTTCAGCTCTTTTTTTGCCTAGTCATATCCCTTTAAATTTCCTCATCTTGTCTAATTGCTCTGGCTAAAGTTTCAAGGACCATGTTGAATAGGAATTGTGAAAGGAGGTATCCTTGTCTTGTTCCTGTTTTTAGAGGAAATGGTTTGCTTTTCTCTATTCAGAATGTTGGCTTTGTACTTCCGCTTTTTAATAGGTGCAAAATATTCTATTGAACAGTTGTGCTCTGATTTATTCGGCTAATTTCCCATTGATGCACATTCATGAATGTTTCAAATTTCATGTTCAACACAAAGATACAAATTATTTATTAACTCAACAAAAAGTATTGTGCCCATACTATGTGCCAGGCACTATTATGGAGAAGATTCTATATGCAGGGATGGAAAAAATAAACATGAAAATAGATAAATGTGTTCACCTATTGATGATTTCTGTGAAGACAACAGGGCAATTTGATGAGTGGCAAGGATGGGTGTAGAACTTCTTTAGCTCAGAGAGCTGGATTATTTTCACTAGGTGATATTTGACCTAACTCCTCAGAAGTGCAAAGGAAACAGCCCTGTGTAACTAAGGCAGAAGAAACACCAAAAGCAAAGTTTGTAAGACAGTAATGACTTGGCAGTTTGGAGAAACAGAAAGGAAGCCAGTTATAGTTACATTTCTGAGCTGCAATCACTACACGACAATGTAACAACATAAGAAGAAAAAGAATTCACTGAAAGATACATGGCAGTTCACAAAATCTTTGGCAGGAGAACTCATCTTGGAGACTAGTTCACCAATACAAATTCCTAAAATCATACCACAGAACTGGTATAGTGAAAACACACCAGCTGTGACTGCTGGTTTTAGATATTGTGGCTTTCATTAATGACAATACTGGGATTCTACAAATGTTGAAGGGGAGTGTGAACATTAGTGGACAACTAACAGCTCTAGCAACATGGTGTGGTGGTACATGCTGTAATCCCAGCTACTCAGGAGGCTGAGGCAGGAGGATCTCAAGTTTGAGGTCAGTATGGGCAATTCAGAGAGAACTTGTCTCAAAATAAGGATTTGAAAAACGGCTGGGCTATTTTCAGTGGCACTGGTTTGACAATACTACCACTACTGGCTCTGAAACTTCAACATACTTGCTAACCACTCCCTTTATTAGCAACACTGGTTTCCAATTTAAAGCCTCCTGAAGTGACTCACTGGAGTAGATCTCAATGTAATTTTGTACATTTGTCCTGGTATTTTTAGACTAAATTCCTGGAACCATAGGGTTTAAGGAGAAGCACATTTCAACTTCAACAGGTAATGTTAAATCACCTTCCTTAGATTTTGTAGCAGTTTATACTCCCATAAACAGTTTATAAGGATGCCCATTTCCTTTTCAAGTATAAATTGGTTTTGTAGAGTAGGTTTATAGAATTGGAGATCCTAAATTTGGTTCTGGCTTCAGGATTCAGTAATTGTGTATCATTAAGAAAATCAGTCCACTTCTCTGGGCTTCATTTACCTTGTGTTTGGAAGGTTCAAAAGATAAACATGTTACCAAGATTGCCAATTTTTCCCTAATATCCATTCTCCCCATCTATATTTACAGAATCTCAAATTTTATCTAGATTCATAGCTAATCTGAATCAATATTAATTTACTAATTTCCCTTAGTAATACTCAGCAATTGATGTCAGGAAAGATACTGGATAGAAAAACTCAGGTATTTATGAGTTAAGGTTATTCAGAACAGTAAGACTCTGGATGTGAAGAAATTTTAGAAATCTTTTATTTATTTTGCATATTCATATTGTACATACATGTTATGTATTTCATATATATATATATATAATATCACAGGAGTGATAAATAGTTGATCCCATGTCTAAAGAAATTGAAAGGACCTATTTCAATTAGTGCACAATAAAGATTTTTAGTGATAAGAAAGCATTGTCACTATTGGAAGCATTTTTTATGTTCTTGGATTCAGTGTAAAAATAGACAGTAAATTCCTGTATTATCTGTTCTTGTATTCTTCATAGTAATAGAACTCTCAAGCTTAGTAGGGCACAGGGCTGCCAAAAATATTCCGCTTCCCTTGTAACTAGGCCATGTGACTTAGTACTTCTGACCAGTGAGACATGAACATAAGAGAGATGTAATAATCTGAAGTAGCAACATTGAAAGAAAGGGTTGTGCCCTTCTCCTTTGTTCCTCTCACTGATTGGAATTGGGATACAGTCGTGAGCAACTTGGGCCATGAGCAAGTTAGGAATGACTGAGAAAGGAGATGGAAGGAGTTTAGGTCCCTGACACTGCAAGCCACCAAACCAGCCCCAGACTGCTTAAACCGGATTGTTGCATGAGAGGGAAATAAGTTCTATTCTGCTCTTGGCCATGGTATTTTTGAGTCTCTATAATGGTTGCTGAACTTATACCATAATGAATATATCTACTTCAGTTCAACCAAGTTCATGTATGTAGAATGCCTAGCACAGTGTGTAATAAATGTGTGCTGAAGTAGCTTGCCTTCAAATCTTACTATCAGTCATGGCAGATTTTAAATTTTAATTCAATTTCTTTTTTTTTTGTACATTTGGTAAAGACTCACTAAATATCTACTACATTGCCAATAACTATGCTTGACCCTAGGTACAGAATGGAGAATAGATACCAAAACCTTTAATAATAAAGTATTCACAGTGAAAATCTGGGAGCTACATACAATGTGGGTGATAAGTGTCCAGGTAGGAAGCACATCTTGAGGTTGAAATACATGTCTGATAGTATTGAGGAGGAGTGAGGGACGGAATAACCTGGAAGTCCAACAACTCAGGCACACCCCCACCACAACCCCACTTGAAAACAGACAACAACCCTGAGTAACTTGCCTTCTTCACTCTTACCATGCAGTTTGCATTGAGGACTACGGAATAACTACAACAAAGCTGAATTCACAGTCAATTATCACTAGTCACTTAAGGATTGTAAGTTCTATGAAAGAAAAGATACAAATAGAGAATTCACATCCAATGAAACAACTAATGACTAATAAATAAAATTAATATCATACAGGTAAGAGAGGGCATTTGATACATAAAACAGAACAAGTGATTTAAAAAAAAAGCATTAAAGATCTTGGAACTGAAAAACATAATTGTTGAAAGTGAAACCTCAATACAAGAACTGAACAACAAAGTGGATGTAGCTAAAGATTGGTATTGAGAATTGGTATATTAGGCAACAGAAAGGGAATAAAAAGAGAGATCAGGAGAATATGTAGCTATATTTATACAGAGCTTACTATATTAAAAGCATTGTCCAGGGGCTGGAGAGGTGGCTCAGTGATTATGGCACTTGCCTGGCATGTGTCAGTATGCAAGTTCAAACCCCAGCACCCACATACACAAGGTGGTCTTGGAGCAACAAATGCCACATGAAAAACTAAATAAAAATTGTTTCTCTCCCCTTGCAAAAAGTTGAAATTAGACCCATATCTTTCTCCTTGCACAAGAATCAAATCAAAATGGACCAAGGAGCTAGGAATTAAACCAGCTGCCTTGCAACTGATGGAAGACAAATTAGGTCCAACACTTCAGCATTTGGGAGTAGGCAAAGACTTTCTCAACATGTCTCCTAAAGTGAAGGAAGCAAAGTCAAAAATCAGTGAATGGGATGCCATTAAGCTAAAAAGCTTTTGGACCACCAAGGAAACAATCAGAAGAGTCAAGTAGTTTCCTACAGAAATGTAGAGAATCATGGGCTATGATTCCTCTGACAGTGGCCTCATATCCAGAATCTACAAAGTCCTCAAAAACCTCAACTACAAAAACACAAACAACCCAATCAATAAATGGGCCAAAGTGCTAAATAGAAACTTCTCAACAGAGGACATTGATGAAGCCAATGAATACATGAGAAAGGGCTCTAAATCACTAGTAATCAGAGAAATGCAAATGAAAACTACATTAAGATATCACCTCACGCCAGTCAGAATGGCAAAAATGAAGAAAATAAACAATAATAGATGCTGGAGTGGTTGTGGAGAGATGGGCACACTAGCACATTGTTGGTGGAACTGCAGACTGGCACAGCCCCTCTGTAAAGCACTGTGGAGAATCCTCAAAAAACTAGGGATGAGCCCACCATACGACCCTGCTACTACACTCCTGGGTATTTTTCCAGGGGATTTAGAATCAGCACATTACAGTGACACACCAATGTCTATGTTCATAGCAGCTCAATTTACAATAGCTAAATCATGGAAACAACCCAGATGTCCCTCACTGGATGAATGGATCCAAAAACTGCGGTACTTATATATCATGGAATTTTACACAGCAATTAGAAACAATGATATTGCAGCCTTTGAAGGTAAATGGATGGCTATGGATGAAATTATGCTGAATGAAATCAACATAACCCAGAGAACCAAGGGTTGAATGTCTTCACTCATCTGTGGAGGCTGGAACTAGACCCTGGCCATTGAGAAAGGAGGTCTATTATCACGAGTTAAATCCAGAAATTTGTAATGTTATACAACCTAATACATTTTTAGAGATGTTTTGGGAAGGGGAAGGGAGGGACAAGGGTGGGTAATTGGGAGGGTCACTCTTGGGGGTAAATCTAATCTTCAGAATCTATGTACATATGATATTATTTTGTTAAAAACTTATGTGATTGTTCAAAAATAAATTTCTCAATAAAAATTGTTTCTCTCTTTCGCTCTCTCTCTCTCTCTCTCTCTCTCTCACTGTCCCTCTGTCTTAAAAAGAAAAAGCATTATCCAATCCTCTTTATACAGATGAAACTCATGTAATTCTCAGAGTAAACATGTCAGGAATGTGCTATTACAGCTCCTATTGTACTGATAAGGAAAATAAAACACAGAAGGAATCAATATCTCAGCCCAAATCATATATCTAGTACATAGGAAAGCCATGGAATTAATCTAAGAAGTCTGGTGTCAGAGTAATATTTCAAACATGATGCTGTAATGGAATGATAGAATGTTTAAATAAAATACTGAGAGATATTAAGGATCAATTCAAAGGCATTATAATCCGTGAACAACTCCAGAAAAGAGAGAATTAAGACAGTTTTAAAGAATAAATAAAGAAATAACAATGAAAAAATATTTAATAATAAGTTTCCCAGAATAAATGAAAGACATGAATCTTTTTTTGTGATCTTTTGTTTTTTTAAGAGAGAGAGGGGTAATCAGAGAGACAGAATCAATTTCATTTTTTATTGCTCTGACACTTAGTTGTGTATGTGGTGCTGGGACTTGAACCTGGGTTCTCATGCATGCCACGAAAGCACTGCAATCCCTGAGCCACCACTCCAGCCCCTGACATGAATCTTTAAAGAAATTTATCCATATCAAAAATTTCCAAGAAAAATATGGATATATTGTAACAAAAATTTAAAATATCAGGGATGAAGATATAATCTCAAATATTATCACAGATGGGGCCGAAGCAATGGCTCAGTAGTTGGAGTGCTTGCCTGGCATGTGCAAGGACTAGGGTTCAAACCCCAGCACCACATACACAACTAAGTGTTGGAGAAACAGATGAAAAAAATAAATGAAAATGTATTCACTCTCTCTCTTTCTCCCTCTCTCTCTAAAAAAAAGTTATCAGGGACAACCTACAAAAGAAATGAGAATCATTGAATGTGAATTTTCATCAGTAATACTGGATACAAAAAAAGTGGCAGTATTCTCAAAATATTAAGAGAAATAATTGTGAGCCACAAATTCTGTGGCTAGACTAAGTACCTTTCCAACTGAAGGGTTTTTAAAAAGTATATTTTAAGACATCTATCAAAGACTCAAAAATGTCACAGGTCCAGACCCTCTCTGAACGGTCAAAGGAACATCTCTGGAAAGAAGCTGTTGAATACAAGACACAGAGTTGCACATGCGCCTAGTGAAATTTGTCTTTTTTTATAAAATCTTTCTTTGTAGCAGTCTGGTATCTATATTCTAAACAATATTTTTGCCAGATGTTATTTTTCAAAAATGGACACTGGAATGTTTTCAGTCTCACGTGATTTTCCATCAACTTGTTGCTCCCCAACAGAAGAATTGGATTCTATTTATTTCTCCGAAGCTGGGCAGTGTGTAATGGTTCTGACCAACTGAGTGCACTGAAGTGATGCTCTGTGACTTGTGAGGGTTGCATGACTGTTTCAGCCTGACTCTTACTGGAAAGTTTGCTCTGGAGAAACCAGCCACTATGCTCTGAAGAAACCCAAACTACTCTACAAAGAGAGGTCGCATGGAAAGGAAAGGAAGTGAACCTTCAGGCCAGTTTCCACCATGAGACTTCTAAGTGAATGGGTCATCAGATGATTCCAGCACCCAGCCTGCATCTTCCAGCTATGGCACCAGATGTTGTACAAGAGAGACAAGCCATCCCTCACAGCACCATTTGAGTTTCTGACCCAAAAAATCCATGAGTATAAAATTGGGTTGTTTAATTATACTGAGTTTTGGAGTCATTTTTTACACATTCATAAGAACTGGAATATGTTAAAAGAGTAGATAACTTACATAGAAGAAGACTGAAGGAAAATAACAGAATGGTAAGGTTTTGTTATGTCTGGGGAATAAAATAAAAATTAACTTTAGACATGATTAGAAGGGTGAGTTTAACACAGTCTGTGATGATCATTTAAGGATAAGCATTAAATAAAATGCTTTAGTTTTTTTTTAAATCAACTTATTTTCTGTGTATAAGAGACATACAAAACAGGTTAAAAATTTCTAAAAATGGGAAAAAAAATGCCAGGAGATTCAGTTTTGCAAAGATAACATCAGACAACAATAGAGTTGACTTTGAAATTATCAAGAACAAGAGAGACAATTTCATAATGATAAAAGTAATAATCCATCATCAAAATCATGATCTTTGCTGTTGTTAGCTTTATAGACTCAACGTATATGGCAATGTTCTATGGAAAAGGTAAAAACAAGATCCAAGAGCTCAGATGGTAGAGCTAGGAGATTTGGAAACTTACTCCTCTGCACGTTTTGCAATGAGCCCTGATCAAGGAAATTTTAAAATTTGCCCAGCCAAATTTCAGAGTTGTTGTGGACTATCCATTGTGCCCCTTCTCTCTCCTATCCCTCCCATTTAAATGAAAGCATCTATAGAGGTTTTCCCATGCCTGTTCCACAATTCTGTGTTTGGCATCGAACGTGCAGACAACTGACCTTTTGGTCCCCATGCTTTCAGACTTGAGGACCTTTTGTTAAGGAACTACATCAAAGGAGACTCATCCACATCTGGGCCCAACCTCGTTATAAATTTGAAGGCTTTGAGTTCTTGCTGTGATGAAATTTTTGAGGGTTATTGTGTACCACATATGAGGAGGACAGTAACAACCAGGGGACAGATGGTAGAATGTGGCAGCTAACCATTAAGGCAGCTTCCAGTGATCTTTGTCTCTTGCTATGAACCTACTTGGGTAGTCCCCTCCTACATTGAATAAAGTTAGTCTCTGTAACCAAAACAATATGTGTAAATGAGAGAATGTGACTTCTGAGACTAAGTAATAAAAGACCAGGTGGCTTCTATTTTGTGCTCTCTTGGATCATTTGCTTTGATGAAAGTCTGCTGCCATGCCAGAAGTACACTCAACCAGCCCAATGGAGGAGGTCCATAACCTTGGGACCACCTGCTAACAAGCACTACTTTGCCAGAAATGTGAGTAAAACACCTTGGAAATGGATCTTTAGTCAAATGGTGAGTGATCGCAGTCTTGGCAAGCATCTTTGCAGACTGAGACTCTGCCAGAAACAACTGGTAAACTAATCTTGGATCCTTCACCTATACAAACTGTATGAAATAATAAATGTTTATTGGCTTTATCTGCTAAGCTTTGGGATAATTTTAATATCCTTTTAAGTAGCTAACTCACAAAATTTTCCCAAATCTGAAGATATTTTTTCATAAACACTACAAACAGGATAAATATTTTAAAATCATACTACGCACATGAGACAAACTGGTGAAATCAAAAGGAAAATTTTTAAAAATAAAAACTCTTATTACAAAAATAAAAAAAATATTATCTTCAATGGAACAAAATTTGGATAGATAAATGGGACTTCTCAACAGAAACAATGGAAGCCAGAGTCAGAGGAGATATCTTTAAAACGGCACAAGAAAATAACCACCAATCTAGAATTCCATACCAACCAAAAATGAAATCATGAAGGTAAAATAAATGAAATTTCAGGCAATCAAAAGCTGAAAAAAATCATCACCAGCCAACACACACTAAAAGATATTAATAAAGAAAAAAATGTTTTTTCAGGCAGAAAGAAAAGGACCCCAGGCGGAAGCCCAGAGTTATAAAACGGTATGAAAACATATAAAAGTCAATCTGTCTTTTGGGTTTTAAAATATAGAGAGAATTAGCATACGTTAACAAAAGCAGATAAGCAGGAAAGATAGATTACTGAGGTAAAGTGGCTTCCTCTCATTGACCAGGAAAAGGAGATAGCACTAATATACATTAGATATTAATAAGTCAAGGCTGAATAATACAAGCTATAGATAAAGCATTTGAAGACAAATATAGATGACTACCCAAACTCAGAAAAGCGACAGAAAGGAATAATATAATACCCAAAGGGAAAACTGGAGCATAAAAATGGTAGGAAAAGTTGGGCAGGTGGCGCAGACCTGGAATCCCAGTGTATTAATCATGTGCGCGTGTGTGTGTGCGCGTGTGTGTGTATGTATGTAATTTATTAAATTGACTTACACAACCAGAAGCTGGATACACCACAACGGTGGTCTACAGACTAGAGAGCTGGAGGAGGGAGCCAGTAGCTCAGTTCAAGAAGCTAAAGCCTCAGAACAAGAGGGCTGAATGATTCAGTCAGTGGAACTGAAGACCTAGAAATTCCTTGGAGAGTTACTAGGCAAAGTCTTCTTTGGAAGAGTGAAGGAGTTGGAGTCTGATGTCCTCAGGCAATCAGAGCAGCAATCAAGAACCCATTCAAGAAGAATAAATCTGGTATCTGCTGCTGATTCCTTGTTCTTCCAAATTTTTGATCCATCCAAGCCTCCAAACTATTGGACTGTGCTGCCCACACGTAGGGTGGGTCTCCATTTCAGTTCATTGTCTCATATGCCAATCATTCCTAGAAATACCTCACTGAGACACCCAGGAGCCTGTTAATTTTAGTCATCTCTTAATCCAATCAAGTTGTCAATTCAGATTGACTAACCCTCAATTACTCTGGAGGTTAAGGAATGAGGATCACAAATTTGAGTGCAGCATGGGAAATTTTTAAATGGACTGGGGATATAGCTCATTGCTAGAGTGCTTACCTAACCTTGGTTTCAATCCTCAATATCACATACACAAGCCTGAGTGTGGAATAGTAATTATTAGAAATAGGGGCTGGGGCAGTATGGATAAAAGGAACTTGTTCAGTGTGTGTTTTATGCATGTCCTGAAATACCACATTGACCCCATTCATATGTGCAATTGATACATGTTAATGAAAAATAGGAAATTGAGGAGGCTGGAGCAGAGGCTCAGTGGTATTGCACTTGCAAGGGAAGCACGAGGACCCAGATTCAAACTCCAGCACCATGTATACAACTGAGTGCCAGAGCAATGAAGACCAGATGAAAAATTAAATAAAGTTGATTCTCTCTTTCTCTTTCTCACTATCCCTCTCTCTTTCTAAAAAAAAATGGAAATTTAATTCATTTTGTAAATATTTCTTTTATCTATTCTCAACTTAAGTTCAGGAATATTAAATCAAGGAATATTAAATGAAATCATGTTTTCTGACACCATTGTGAAAATCCATAGGTTTATAGAAGTGTATTAAAATCCCCCTTGGAGCTGGATATGGTGGTAGATGCCTGTAATCCCAGCCACTAGAGAGGCTGAAGCAGGAGGATTGGTCAGCTGGCAATTTAACAAAACCCTGTCTCCTTATGAAAAGGGCTGGGAATGTAGGTTAATGGTAAAGTGCTTGCCTAACATACATGAGGGCTTTATCCTCAGGACTGATAAAAAACCAACAAACAACAAAAAGAAACTTGATTATGGATTTCTCACATGTTTTCATTTAATTGTGAGATTTTTGTCTTATAAATTCCAATCTTATGTTGTTATTTATAAGTTCAGGATTGTGATAACTTTTGTTTTGGTATCAGGTATTGAACCCAGGGATGCTTAACCACTGAGCCACATCCCCCACCTTTTTCTTATTCTTTATTTTTAGACAAGGTCTCATTAAGTTGCCTAGGGCCTTGCTAAATTGCTGGGGCTGACTTTGAACTTGCGATCTTCCTGCCTCTGCCTCCTGAGTGGCTGGGATTACAGGTTGTGCACCCGGCATATAATAACTTATTTTTGATTGTTCTTTTTATTATCACTATGCAGTAAATATTTTGATCTCTGTGAAAACTTTTAGCCAAAAATGATATTTTGGACCCGTATTAATGTTTTTAACCTATCTTCCTTTGGTTTGCTGGTTTCTTTGTGTATCTTTCCACCATTTACTTTCAAACTTTCTGTATAATTTTGTTTTAGGTTTTCTCTTATACATAGCACAGAAGATGGGTTTTATTTTTGAGACACATCCTGAGAATCTATCTTTAATATGTAAGTTTAATCTGTTAAAATGATTATTCATATATATGTACTTTCTTTTACCATAGTGGTGAATTTACTTGGTCTGCTTACCACCTTCTCTCATTATGTCTTTATGTTTTCCTTTCTCTTATTGGATTTAAAAAATTATTGCTTTTGATCTATTTCTTGGAAACTAAGAAATATGTGTTTAGTCTTTAATAGTAATCCTTAATGGCTGATGCACATAATTATGTATAAAATATTCTAGCAATGCTTGTAATTCCAAAGTATTTTTTCTGAACAAATATGACCTTCATTGTTGAACATTAAACCCCATTCTAAAAAACTTGCAATTCTTGCATACAGTTTTAGTTTCAAATTTTTCAAGGATAGTAAAATGTTTTTTGAAGAATTCATTAATTTAATGAATAATTTTGTAAATTTCAGAAGTTCCCTTTTTTGTTAAGTGTCCTCCTTTCCCTTCTGGCTCACTTAGCTGCTGGCTAAAGTACATTATTTAACAGTACTTATGGAAAGATTATGTAGTGGGTAAATTTACTTACTCTTTGTGTGATCACAAATACCTTTATTTTGCCCTCATTGTACCTATTAATTTAGCTTATTATGAAATACTGTTTATAGTCATTTTTCTTAACACCTAAATAATTATGACATTATCTAACAGCATCTATGTCATTACTGAAAAATCACTCATTTGTATATACTGCTTTTTCTTACTGGAGACTTTTTAAAAATTCTCTTCATTTTTGTTGTTTTGGGATTTTTCTAAGGCATGTCCACGTATGTTTTAATTTATCCTATGAAATGTTTACTATACATTTTCAAATGGAGGATTCTTGTATTTTTACAATTTAGAAAACTCCCCAGTCTTTATCTCTTGAAGTATTATTTTTTTACCATTAATACATTTGTGTGCTTCTGGTATTCCCATAACTGATGTATGCCAGAAACAGTCAATCTATTCTCCAATCTATTAGCTATTCTTTTGTTGTCTTTGCTACAGTCCAGGAAAAGTCCTCAGTGTTATCTTCCCACTTATTCTCCTTTCTACTGTAGCCACTGTGGACTTTAATCCATCTGTTAACTTATGGCATTTTATTGCCTATACTTTTATTTCCAAGATTTCTAATTGTAATTTTAATTGTTTTTTAAAATATCAATCTGTGTTTCATTTCTGCCTGCCTCGTAATTTACTACCTGTCCTTTTCAACATCATTCCTTCATTTACCTTTGGGAGGCCGTTCAGTTTCTTCTGGAGTGAATTTATATTTTGAGGTTTGATTTTCTAGGCTCCTTTCATATTATTAGATTACATTATATATTTTGGAATTTGATTTTCAGGATCAATCTGAGTGGAATGTTTGTCTTCAGTTTATTTCTCTTGCTTTTGCTCTTACTTTTCCCCATCTAGTTATTTTGAAGTTGGTGTTTCTCAGCCTAAACAGGGTGCAAAAACATTTTATATTATTAATTATAGGTCTATTTCAGAGTAAATAGAGACCATCATAGCTCCCCATACAGCCAATAGATTATTTTATTTTGTCCCTGGGACTTTCTTTTACTGTGTGGAATTTTCTGTTACTTTCTTCTGATTTACATCTATTTTCTGATTTCTATGTCTTGCTATTTCTGGGATTATTTCCTAATTTTAGGGAAGGATTAACTATTTGGAAAAGAGTGTAAGGTAAATTTTGGAGAATATCCCTTTCAAAAATATCTTGATTCTACTCATCTAATTAATAGTTTGATTTATTTTAGAATTAAAAGATACAACTCCTTTGTTTTCTAGAAATTTGTGTAATGGTTAAGAAATCCAGTTCTATTTTCATTCATAATATTTGTATGTGGCCTGTTTTATTCACTCTAAGATCTTAGGCTCTTTATATTCATAAATTTCATAATGATGTATCTTGGTACAGTCACATTGATGGACATTCAGTGTGAAATTCAGTATGGAAATTCAGGTATGGGACATTTTATTGTATTTAATAATTCTCTCAAGTCTGCCTTCTCTCATTCTCTGGAGTTTAATTAATTGGATGTTAGATTTTCATTGTTTTTTTTTGTTTTCTATTAGCTATCATGAATATTGCTGCTATGAACATGAATATACAGATTATCTCTTTAATACCCTTTTCAGTTCTATTGGTTATATACACAGAAGTGGAATTTCTAGGTCATATGATAATTCTATCTTTATTGTTTGCTTAAAATATATTTTTCCATCCTTTCACTCTCAACCTATTTGTATCTTTAAATCTAAAGAGAGTCTCTTGTATATAACACAAGATAATTTTTTAAAATCCATTATGCCAATCTCTGTCTTTTGATTGGAAATTTTAATTCATTTATACTTAAAGTAATTATTGGTAAGAGGAGACTTCCTTATTTCATTTTGCTGTTTGCTTTCCATATGCTGTATATCTTTCCTGACCTTTATTTCATGTATTACTCTTCTTTTGTGTTTAGTTGATTTTTTTGCAGTAAAGTATTTTAATTCCTTTCTCATTTCCTTTTGTGTGTATTCTATAATTATTTTCTTATGTAACATCTTAGAGTTATAATACTAATTATTAGAGTAATTACTAAATTAATGATTAATTTATACCAGTTTAACTTCAATGACATACAAAAAAGTGTATTTTTTCATTGCTCTGTGTTCAACTTTTGAGTCTTCTAATTATTGATATCACAAAATTACAATCTTATACAACATGCATTCAAAAACAAACTAGTGATTAGTTTTAAAAATAAGTTAGTCTCTTAAATTATGTGGAAAATGAAATATGGTTACAAACCAAAGTTACAATAATGTTGGCTTTTAGATTAATAATTCTTTTAAATAAATGTATAGGTTTCTCAAGTCATGTAGAAAACATGTATTTACCTTTATTGACGTTTCCTTCTTCCTATGATTTTTAACTCCTGTCGAGTGTCTGTTCATCTCAATCTGTAGGACTCTCTTTAGCATTTCTTATAGGGCAGGTCTAGTGGTACAAATAATCTCTCCATTTCTCTTTCTTTTACTTCTGGAACTCCCCAAATGCATGTTAGCACATTTGATGATGTTTCTCAGCTCCTTTAGGTTTTGTTTGCTTTCTTCATTTCTTTTTCTTTCTGTCCGTCAGCATGGATAATTTTAAATATTCTATATTCAAGTTTATTTATTCTTTCTTGTGCCTGCTCAGATATGCTTTTGAAGCCCTCTAGAGAGCTTTCCTTTTTTTTTTCTTTTTTCAATTTAGTTATTGTACTTTTCTGCTCCAGAATTTCTTTTTGGCTTCTTTTTCGTTTTTTCTATTATTTTTCTGATAGTTCCATTTTGTTCATATGTCATTTTCCCAGCTTTCTCCATATCTTCCTTTAATTCTTTGGGCATTGTTAAGAAAGGGTGGGGAAAACTGAGAGGGGTTCAGCTTAACAAAGTCTGACTTTGTTGAACAGGAAAAGGGTTCTAGAACCATGCTACATTCCAGAGCAAAAATGGTTCAGAATGCCCTCACTCAAAGTGCAATGAACTTTTTTAACCAGAAAGACAGGAAATGACTCAAAGATTGGTGCAGCCTGGCATTTGTTTATTTGTTCATAATTTGGCAGCCTTCAGCCTGGGATTGGCTAAGAGGTAAACTGCTATGATTGGCTGAAATTCAATTGCTTAGCTACAAGAATTATACTCTTAGATTAAGTTACAACCTGACTGGACATCAAGCTAGGCTGTAGGTAGTTCACTATGTATGGTGCCCTTTTGGGTGAATTTAAGGAAACTGATTTCAGTTCTACTTATTATAATTTAATAGTCTCTTTAATACAGTGGTTTTAATGTTTATCTAATGGGTCTTGTCTTTCTCAGTTATAGTTTCTGTTGGTTTGATTTTTCCCTTTAAATTAGCTATCCTTTTTTGGCAGGGGGAGTACTGGTAATTGAACCCAGGAGTGTTTTGCTGCTGAGTTATATTCCCAGCCCTTTCCCCTCCTCCCATCCCCTTTTTTATTTTGAGGCAAGGTCTCACTAAGTTGCTTAGTACCTCCCTAAATTGCCGAGGCTGGCTTGGAAACTGTAATCCTCCCAACTGGGATTACGAGTGTGTGCCACTGTGCCTGGGCCTACTTCCCTTTTTCTTCCTATGTCTTCTTCTTAATTGCTATTTTTGGAAGTTGGGCATTTGACTCTAATGATGTGATAACTCTTGTAATCAGATTCCATCCCTTCCCAGAAGTTTACTGGTGTTTTGTTGTTTGTAGCCTTGTGCCCCATGTCAAGAACTTGAGGTATATGCTTAAGGTTTCCTCAGGTTTCTTCTGAGCTTGTGCCTTCCCCTGGGCACACGCAATGACTTTCTAATTTCCCTAGGTATGCAGTTGTATTTGAATGTCCTAGTCTTTAGTGTCTGGTTCTCGAAAGGAGAAAAAAATGAAGAGGAGGCAGAAGACATTGACCCTGTATGTTCTTTAGACGTTGCTTCTTCAGCCAGAGGAGGAGGGTTTTATTAACTTGGAGGAAAGGATTGAGGTGTGGTACATTGGTTACTGTCCCCCTCTGTAGCTGCACCTCTGTGACCAGAAGCAGCAATCAGTGATTAGAATGCAGATCCCCATTGATAACACAGCTCAGTATTAGAGCACTTGCCTAGTATGTGTAAGATCCTATTTTATATCCTCAGGATTACCCCTTTGCCCCATCCCTCCCCCCAAAATAAGATCTTGCATCTGGAGAACAAATATTTGGTCCATTCTGATTCTTATAAGATGCTTGCCTGGGGGATACAGGATGGGAGATAACCTAAGAGCTCAAGTTGACCAAAATTAACTGCAATTTTATCATTCAAGACTTACCCTGGAAGTTGAAAGCCTCGAATAAATTAGATTTCCAAAATAGTTACATCAGGAAGATTCTACCAAACTAGGTAGCGTGCCAGATGCCTGGTGCTTGCTTCTCTGCTATTTTCCCAGAATATTTTTCTAAATACTTTTCATTTTTATGCCTTTTTGGAGAGAGGAGAATGTTAATGTGTACTCCATAGATTCTGTCATTTTTATTTTTTAAAGAGAAGAAGGAAGGGAAGGGGGGGGAGAGAGAGAGAGAAGGAGAAAGGGAAAGAGAATCAATTTTATTTATGTATTTTCTCATCTGGCCTTTGCTTTGCTGACAGTTGTGTGTGTGGTGCTGGGGTTTGAACCCGGGTTCTTGCAGATGCCAGAGAAGTGCTGTAACCATTGAGCCACTGCTCCAGCCCTATTATTTTTTAAAATAATTTCTCTATGTCAATATTTGTATAGGTGGAGGAGTCTCCTTAACTTCCCTTCCTATTTATCTAGCAAACGTTTTAATCCTTCTGTTATACTTTGAGCTAGGAGCTGGATATTGATAGTTTATATCTATTTTTTGGTTACTCAGCTACCTGAGGCAGTTGCAAAAAGAAGGAAAAAAGGTGGTGCGGTAATTTCAGTCTACTTATGAGCATTTTTTTCTCATTTAAATCTGTTGTCTTAGAGGAAGTTCCTTTTTTCTTTGAGGAATATAGGCCATGTTGACAACAAGATCAGTTAAAGACAGACCTATGGACCTATGGACCTAATTTTCACTCGTTGATTTATTCAGTAATGCAAAGCTAATTTTCAGTATAAACTCTCCCTTTTCTGCTATGGTCTAGTCTTTCTTCTATTGGTTTAGTCAGCTTTTTTGATGCTGCAACCAAAAAACTCTGAAAGAACAATTTTATAGGAGAAAAAGGTTAGTTTTGGGTTCATGGTTTCAAAGATCTCAGTCCATAGACGGTCAACTCTATTCCTCAAGGTCTGAGATAAGGCCAGGACAACATGGGAAGAGTGAGCTGGAGAAAAGAGGCTCAGAACATCATACAAGGAAGCAGAGAGTGCTCTGCTCAACAAAGACAAAATACATACCCCTAATGCAAATCCCCAGGGACCTACCTCCTCTAGCCATACCCTACCTGCCTATAGTTACTATCCAGCTAAATCCCATCACGGGATTAATGCATTTGATTAGGTTAAGATTCTCATAACCCAATCATTTCACTTCTAAACTTTCTTGTTTCACACATGAGTGTTTTGGTGACACCTAGTATCTAAACCATAACATCATTTCTTCCTGTTAGAAAATCAATGAGACACAAAACAGCTTGATCATAGGGTCTCCTTCCTCTTTCCTCCTTTCCCTTTATGCCAACTTAAAACATATTTATCAGTGAAAATGTTAAACTGTAATACATATGCAAAAGGCAGAATTTTATAATGATTTTTCTCTACCCATCTTGCAGGATTAGCAGTTATCAACTCAAGGACAATCTTGTTTTATCTAAACTCCCCTATGTCTCCATCTTACTTTTGAAGTAAATCTCAGATACACTATCATTTCATTTGTAAATATTTTGGCATGCATCTTAAATGATAAACTTTTAAAACAATACATACCTAGTATTATACCTAAAATATTAACAATTCTTATTTTCTTCAGTCTTCAATTTTCCAATTGTCTTATAAATGCCATATGTTTTTGTCTGTTTGAATCAGGTGCCAAGTAACTTTTGTACCTAGTGATTTATGTCTCTTTTAATATGTAGGTTTTCCTTTCCATCTCTTTTTCCCTTGCAAGTTTTGTTAGGCTGAGAAAACATGCCATCTGTCCTGTGTAGATTCTTAAAATCATTTTGCCCATGGTGTTGTTTAATGTGTTCTTATTTCTATATTTTATGTAAATTGGTAAGGCTATTTCATAGGCACTCTTTTGTTCTTTTGTAATGCCTAGTTTTCTCTTGTTTTTGTTGTGATATTGGCAGATGCCAAATGTATTTAATTTCCCACCAAAAAATATTCATCCTTTCTCCTTGCTAGTTAGAACTACCATTTTAGCTCAGGTGGCAATTATCCCCATCTCAGGATGTAAGTCATGACTGATTTGAGTCAATCACAATCTGATTTCCTTTGCCATCAATTGTTCCAGAGGTAACTATGGGACTCAGTCCTGACCAATGAAATACGAACAAATTTATTGGGAGGAAAAAGTTTTTCCCTGTTTAAAAATAATCATTAGAAGAAAGTCCTTTTCTGCTTTTTCTCATTTATACACTTTTCCTGCCAAGGGAAGATAGTATGCCTGGTGCTACAGTATCTTACTCTAATTCTTATCTTTACAAATAATCTCTTTTTTCCTCTTTGGAATTTTTTAGAATTTCCTCTTTGTCATTGATATTCTTAAACTTCACTCTAATGTATTGAAGTGTTTCTGTTTTCATTTTATTACCTATTTGGCACCCTATAAGCCATTTAAGGAAAAATTTTTTTGAATAGTTTCTCTCTGACATGGGCCTTCCTATTTTCAAACATTGGCACATCGACTTCTGCTTTCATATCTCTTGCCTTTCCATTTCTTTCCTTTAATTTTATCATGCTTTTCTGCATTCTTCTAGGAAAGTTCCTCAATCTGTTCTTACATTTCATTGAATTGTTCTTTAATTTTAACCTTCTTGTTATTTAACCATCAGCTGTATTAGTTTAACTGCTATATTTACATACTTTGTATTTCTACATTTCTTGTTCTTGTTCTATATGGTGATACAATCCCTCATCTCTTTTTGTATGCTTAGCATGTTTCAGATTCTTTGTTCTAATAATTCTCCTTCAGAAAGTGCATGTTGTTCGGCTTAATTTCTTTCCTCCTAATTTTCTTCTTGTGCCTTCAGAACTTGTGCTTGTTTTCCAGATGCGTGTTTGGGGCAGGTCAAAACACCACGTCCTAGGATAGTGTGTGTCCCTTAGTGTGTGAGTTTGAGGAGAGAGGAACAAAAGAACCCCAGAACAGAGAGAGTGGGTATCATAAAACCACTGCAGAGCACTGTTGACAATTCATCTACCCCATCACCTCATCATGAGCAAATATTTCCTTTTGTTTGATTAGCTTTAAGTTCACAGTAATAGTTCTTGCTTCTGTCTCTATTTCTTTCTATTAAAGAATTGTTTAAGAAATAAACAAGGAAGTCCAAACATTTCTGAGATTATTTGCTCTTAGTCAATGAGATTTTCAGCAATTTTACTTCATCTTTCTAGTGATCATATGCTTATCATCCCTACTAGGATGCTTGACTGTAAAGAGAGAGAGAGAGAGAGAGAGAGCTAGAGAAAATAGGCACATATCAAATGTGTCCTGGACAGTGTCATATTGTCCCTTTATTCAACATTGGTGTAATTTTGTGCATGGAAGCAGGGACAGATTTTATATTTTCTGGCACATGTTTATCAAACTCCAGGATACTCTGTAACTTATATGGTAATAGCATCATCTATTCTTCACCACCTGGATGAGATATTCTCATATCTATTCTTATATCAATCCTAGCTGCTTTTATTTTCTTTAATGTCATCCACATTCCCTCCTTTGTGGCACATAATAAGTGTTCAAGAAAATTCCAGATGAATAAATATTAAATAATAAACACTGTAAAGAACATTAGGAAGGATATTGCTTGAAGTTCAGCTAATATTTGATAGAATGCCCAGAGGAGTCAAACTATAATATCTTTGACCAAGGAGTTTGACCACCTCATGGTAGATCACCTAGGCTCTTTTTGTCTTTTTCCCATTTCCATATGCACTTGAATAATCAAGTATTGTTGGGGGTAGGGAGTTTGAGCTTGAGTTGAGAGATCAGCAAAAAGAAGAGATTCATCTTAAGAGACTTGCTCTTTTAAGTTCTTTTATGATTGTAGTGCTTAGGACAGCTTCTTGATAGCTAGTACAAAGCTATCTGTGACTTAAAAGCATGCTTATATTTTTATAAATGCACACATAAACTTGTTCATCATGGTATGGTATGCTATGATTCACAGCTGAAAATCTGTAGAATGAAATGTGTTCTTCATTCATATATCATTTTTAGAAGAAAATTTTGCTATTTTATATTGATATACTTTATTCCTATTAATCATGCACCAAAAAGCAGAGAGAGGGCTGGAGCGTGGGCTCAGCAGTTACTGTGCTTGCCTGGCAAGCACTAGGATGCTAGTTCAAAACCCAACACCATGTATACAACAAAGTGTCAAGGCAAGAAAAGCCAAATGAAAAACTAAAAATAAAATTGATTCTTTCTCTCTCTGTCCCTCTCTCTTTAAAACAAAACAAAACAAAACAAAAACAAAGGCTGAAAGAGGTTTGTAAGCAAGATGGAAACTTTGTGGCTATATTATACTGTGGGTGCAATGGATTATCACCTTCAATCTGCCAACCAAGTGTTAAGCATGTTTTGCAAAACAGAGAAGTTTAGAGGTCAAATACTCTGAAGCTAATAAACAGCAGTCAGGTCCTCAGAGCCATCAACTATTTAAAGCATTAATCTAGATACCCTATCTCCACTAATTATTATTCTCAAGTATAAAATATTCCAGAATTCTTTCTTAAGCTATTATTCAACTTTCTTTTGCAGTTTTTCCTCTTTTCTCTTTTATTATATTCTTTCCTTCCTGTTTTGCTCTCTTTTTCTTTGCTAACTTCAAGGTTCAAAACCTAAAAGGAAACCAAAAGAGTGGTTAAGGGTTCTGTGTTGAAGAGAAAGGGAAATAGATAAGGTAGATCTAACATTTTAGTTTACTTAATACACATACTTCATTTCTTCTATAATATAGATGCAAGCTTGCAAGGTTTTGTAGGTGAATGTATATACATATGTAAAATAGAATGATAAAGTGATTGAAGGAGAAGGCTGCTGTTTCTTAGTGTGAAAAACGAAAGCTACATCAAAACAAACTTCCTACATTCCCAATGATTATCTTTCATTAAAAAACCAGTTCTTTCCTGTATGACGGGCATGCCTGCTTCTAGCTTGCATGGAAAATGAAGACAGAGAGAGAGAGAGAGAAAAGAAAAAGTAGGGAGAGAGACAGTATTCCTGTTTTTTTCCCTAAAGAATAGAGAAAATCTTGTGCATGGCTACGGGTAGATGTTTTTAAAAGCATACTCTAAGACAATGAGAAATATTATACATATCATTACAAGGTTTCCCCCCTAATATTTTAAATGCTATATATGCTTAAGAAAACATGGAACATTAAAAAAAAATTGAAGGCCAAAATTTCATCTTTGTTCCCCTTTATTATTTTGGTATATCCCTGTGCCACACCCACTCCCCTTTTGTTAGTTTGTAACAGTTGCTGCCATGTCCTCACTTTTTTTTTTAAAGGAAGATAATTTATGTACAGAGTAAGACTAATTTAATAGGTTGTATTTCTGCAATGCTGTAAAGGAGAGGAGCCACATTTGAACACTCTGTCCAGTCCTGTTGGTTGATGTAGTGGAAGATTCCTTTGATGCGGATGAGAGCCTCTCTAACTGTGCACACAACTTTCAGACCATCTGTTAAATATGTACATGTTTGGAGTTCAACACGTTTCCCAGAGTTGCGGATGGCAGCTTCATTTGTTGACCGGGGCATCAATGGCTGCTTAAACCTGCATTTGAGAAGCAAGTGGTGGGAAGACGCCATTTGCTAAACCGGAACTGACTAACAGCTCAGACTTGGGACCATTCCCAGTGATCAAGAGCTTGCCAATTGCACACACAGTTCCTGCTTCTGGAGTCTACTTTGAAGAGCCCAGAATGGGCGTTTGTCTGGCATTCCATTGGCAGTAGGATCTCTGCAACTTCTGGTGAGCAGAGGGGGTGCAGGAAGTCAGGGAAATGCGCTAACTCGCGAGGCCAGCGGCGAGAACTGCCCCTTGGCCTACTCTCTCCAGGATGAGGAGCGGACCCAGCCGGCCTCCGTTCTCTTCCGCTCGCCTCAGGTGCAGCGCGGATCCCTCCGCCGCAGCGTGCATTCCCGATAGCGCTGCGCCCGGCTTTCCGGCAATACCCGGATGGAAGGGTAATGGCCGCCATCAGGGACTCGCAGGCAATGGGGACCACGACAGGTATTCCCCATAAGTGGGACCGCTCAGACCCGTTAGGATGCCGGCACTTTTAGAGGGTCAGCCAGGGGGCAAAGGGTGAATTTGTGGGGGCTCTAGGGTTCCCCCCGTGAGGCCCAGGGATCCGTCTCTTCTGAGAGGAAGCGCCTGTTAAAATAGTCCCGGCCATTCAGCGCTTCCGCCTAACTTGCTGCAAAGTTTTTCTAGAGAAGTCGGTCTTTTCCCCCAGCGCTTTTGCAGACTGCTCGCTGGCCGTTCGCTTCGTCGTTGGGGCTTGTTTTAAGTATGGGCTTTTGGAACTCTCCACTCTCCCAACATCCTAGGGGCTGGGCGGCAGCGCGGCGCGGTGTGCCTCCGCGCGCCCGAGGGGCAGCGGAACCCCGGAGGAAGGGGCGGATCGCGCGCGGTGTTTGGGGCGAAGCGGGGCGCGCGGCGCTCGAAGCACCACTCTGCGGGCTCCGCGGCTGGTGGAGACTGCATGGGCGCCCCTCAGACCGCACCCCTCGAACTGTAGGTTCGCTGGCCCGACTCGACGGCACCCCCTGTTGTGGTCCCAGCCCATGGTCATTGGGGGATGGCTTTGCAGAGATGCCCAGCTCCCCGGCGCGCGCCCCTCCAGAGCTGAGCAGAGGCCCTTCTACCTGTAGACCCCAACCACGCCCAATGGCAGATGGTTTCCGTGTAACTGGCTTTTGCACTTATAGGGTCCATTTTGAAACTGTTCTTAACATGGTGTCCTCTTTGTCAAGTAGGCAGCCTCTGACTAGATGGCTTTGGTGATTCAACGTATATGGGGGTGAAAGTGTATGAGGTAAATGTTTTAGCTCTTAAATAGACCAATGAAACAGTTGTAGCTTTAAAGTTCTGAAAACAAAAATTAAGGCTTAGTTTTCTTTTTTAGGTTTAAATTTTGGTCTTCCAGTGTTTATGAGCCATGTTAGTAAAAACATGGTTAAGTATGTTAGCAAAAGTCTAGAAACAACTCTAGAAAAAGGAAATAAATTAGTGTTTAAGGGATTCATAAAAATGTTGAACTTTGTATGATTGTCTCGGGCATGAGACAATTGTTTGAATTGCTTTTTCTGCAGCAAGGGGTCTAATTTTGTGTGTAGTCTAAGGTTAGTAATTTCAGGCTGAATAGATAGAAACCATTTTAATTGACTCATTGAATTTCCCTGTCATTGTTAGAGTTTAACAGATCTGTTGAAATGGATTTTCTTTCAGCAAATCTTTTTTTCCCTAAATTTTATAGACATCGTATTGTATTAATATTTTCAGGGTGTTTAGCATTTCATGGGGGAAGGTAAACAAAGCAGACCTTGTTGGATTTTGCTAAAATTGTAATTGCCAATTCAAAACATTTGATATCTGGTTTTGTAAAAGGATAAAAAGGCAATGATCACAATGAATATCTACTGTATGAACGTTCAAATGCTTGAGACTTTTATGATTATCACACTTCATATCTTGTCCTCCCAGTAGTAAATAACGCACTGTGATAGCCACAGTTTTTCTGTAGTGATAAAACTTGAAGGGGAATGTTTTAGCCTAAATCTGTACTTAGACTTTGAAATATACATTACAATGCTTTTTTGTTTTTTAAAGAGAGAATCAATTTTATTTTTCACCTGGCCTTTGTTTCCCCAACACTTAGTTGTGTAATGCGGTGCTGAGGTTTGAACCCAGATCCTCCCGCGTGCCAGGCAAGCGCTTCAACTGCTAAGTCACCATTCTTGCCCCTACAATGCCCTTTTAATGTATTTCTTATTGTTACTTTCTGTTTGTAGTTGTTTAGGATTGTTCTCATTAGTGTATTGTGTGCTTTAGAGCACTTGATGATACAACTTTTATTTTTTTATGATACAAGACTTAAATTTTCCCGGGATTCTTTCAGGTACCCTACTAAAAGATTGTTGACAAAGCACTATAAACAGAAGCAAATAGCTGTTACAAAATGTTGAATTTCTAGTTGTTATCTCATTCAGGTGTGTTGGTAGTGAATGGGGTATTGACTTCCATGGTGAGCAGTTTTCATGGGGTGTTATACCAGAAGTGAGAATTGTTAAAAGGTACCATTGTGGTAGTAGGATAACAGAGTTGTTATCAGATACAGGTAATAGTTCTAGTTTTATGATTTGGGGAAAGACTGATTTTCCCTATCTTGTATCAAATAAAGATACCGATTAGATTGGTCCTAAACTTTGATTTGTGACTTCTGTAAATGTACGATGTTATCACTGGGTATCAATGATAATATGAGTATGTACGGTGAGGTGTATCCTGTATTGAATATGAAGTATACCTGGATCAAGTAGAGAAAATTTTACTAATAGTTTCTGCAATCAGACTTTAAAATCTTGCATTTAATTTACAGATACCAACTCTTCCTTTGATCACTGTTGCTGATTGTGACATTGCCCAAGCATTAAATTGTGTGCCTTTTATTCCTTGAAGAAAGAGGTATTGTAAAGACTGAAGTACTTGGAGTATTTGGTCAGTTAAAATAGTAAGTTGATATGTTTTAATACTTGATTAAACTAAAATAATTACTTATTCATCAGTTTTCATAAGTTATAACTTTTATTTTTGGCCTTACTATAAAATACATATGGGTTTTCATTTTAATGTAAGCCAAAAGTTAATTTTTGGTTTTATGGTTTATTATTTAGCATTTTGTTCAAAGTCCTAAAGATGAATTTTAGCTTTGCCATCTTTCTAAATGTAGAGGTAGCATGAAAAGCATCTGAGTAATGAACAATGGAGATAAATATGGTGGAAATATGTTTCAAAGCTGTATAAATGGCCAGATGTGACTGTGTTTTGGTTTAGTAAGTGCAAAGAAATATACCTTAAGAAAAGTTATGTAATATTTATTTACATTATGATTAATAGCACTACAAAATTATGACTGCTTTTCTGAAGACAGTCATCTCAATAAGGAAAGGCAAAAAAATCTGCCAATAAACCCATGGCGCAAGAGGGAAAACTATAGAAAATATTGTGCTCTTATACAAATTATCTCCCCTGACATACAGATGTTCTTGTTTGTATTTGATAAAAAGGTCCTAGGGTCTTTGAAATCCCAAAATTCTTAGCTACTTCAGTACCTTATAATTCCCCTTACAAAATGCATTAAGTATACACATTAGTATAGCCCTAAATAAGAAAAAAGAGTATGTATGTAACTGCTAAAATAGCTGAAGTAAGCCAGATACCCTACATTATTATTTTAGTAGTCATAACCATATTCTTCCCTGATCTTCACCAGTAGATGGTTTTCTTTTCAGGGCCATTTTTCACAACAGGCATAAATTTTTTATTTTGTTAGAAATTTATATCAAACTATATTGAGTAGAGAGCTACAAAGCTGATCTGAGGTGCCAGGCTAACATTTATGTTATTTAGTTGAATAACTTCTTTCTCTGTAGCGTTTGTTTGACCTGTTGCCAGGAGATTCACGTAGGTACGGTGTTGTTCATGAGTAAAGAAATGAATGCTGAATACTCTTTTCTGTACCATGTTTGATCTATATTATTCAGAAAAGTAATATAGTGAAGAATGAAAGCTTTGGATATAATGAAATGATTGAGATTGCTTAAATGATGACTTAAATGATATGGATTATTCCATCTTGAAAATTATGAGCAAAGTTTGACTAAAAATTTGATGTTGTGATTGGTATAGCTGCATGAGGAAGTTTCAGAATATTAAAATGAAAGTGTTTGAATTAAAGCTTAGGGGAAATACCTGGGCCTGGTAAAGCATGCCCGTAATTCTAGCTACTTGAGAAGCTGAGGCAGAAGGATCACAAGATGGAGACCAGCCTTAAAAGGAAAAAAATAAAAAGGGCTGGGTATGTTATCCAGTGGTGGAATGCCCTTGGGCTCACCCCCCCCCCACACCAAACAAAAAGACCTAAGACAATTAAATTGTTTATACAGGGGTCTCATTTCAAGAAGTAGTAATAGTTAAAACCAAGTATTGGCTTTATAGAAAGTCAAAAAATTCCAAAATACAATAAAGGCATAATTAGTTCCAATTGAAAATTGGGTCATAGAAGGTTTTGGCTGGTAGAAGACATACATATATTTTTGTCTACTCAGTATCATACCATTTGAGGAAACAACCTTCACTATGCTAAGTGGTTGATGAGCTGTTAGTTTTATAACTCATCCCTATTACAACAGTGATTGTCTCTTACTCAAGCAGAGCTCTTCAGAATTCTTTGAAATTGATGTAGGAATGCTTTGAGAAAGAAGTTCCCTTTTCTTTGAAGTTATTAATTTGGGAGGGAGCTAGTAATATTCTTTCCCCTGTGTATGAGAAGCCCATCTGTGGAGGGAGAATGTGATGCCATATAGAGATGAAAGATGGATGGTGATCAACCTCTAGTTTCAGTCTCAGGGAGCATGGTATGTGGTACCTTTGGTTCTCTTTTGGTTCTATAAGCTGCCTTGTCCTTCTCAGTCCCATGGGCACAGATTCCATGTATAAGTTGGTTTGAATGGGATTGCAGCAGAAAGTGTTCTTAAGATTATATGGCCCTTCTAAATTTAAGATGCAGCGCTTTTTGTGGTCATTCACATTCTCTACGTTTTGTTCCCGTCCTCCACCTTAAACAAGATGCTTTTCACTTATTCATTATTCATACATGCATTCAGTCCTTTCTTCATTCAACTTACAAACATTTATTGAGTGTCTATTACATATAAGTATGTGTAGCTACCTAAGTAAGGATTATACAAATGAGGTTGAGTAGATGGTGGCACATTTTTAAAAATATATATTTAGTTTACACAGATGAACAAGCACATTTGAGAATAATTAGTGTTGTCCTTAGGATTTCAATAAGAATTCAAGGAGTTCTTCAAACTCCTCTAGCATTCAGAGTGCTTATACTTTAGTTAAGGAATCTAAATTCATTTATAGAAAACAACACAAAAAGCAGCTAAATGAATGCAGAATTGCATTTTAAGTGTGAGTTTAGATAGGAAGGAAATTAATGAGGGTTGGTACACTTAGGGAGGTTTTTTGAAGGAGTTAGAACTTCACATGGGTGTTGACTTGTAAGTGGAGTTTTGATAGGCACAGAACAGAGAATAATTGGAAGAGAGTAGAGTTGGAAATGATTATAGACTGATTCAAGATGGGATGGAGATTGCTTTGACTGTAACAGTGTTTTTTGGGAATGAGAAGATAGTAGGAACTACGATTGGCTTTTTTAGGTAAATCTAAATCTGGCATTTGGAAAGCCAACTAGAAATTTCAGTTCTTTCTACCAAGAGGTTTCTTTGAGTAAAATGTTCATATTTCTTTTAAGATAATGCAATTTTGGGATGCTAAAACAAAGTAAGTGTAACAAAATAGTCTAAAGTTATTCATTGTGAAAAAAACTTATGGCTATGTATCTTAAATATTTTAAAACATAGTAATTAACTTGGAAGCTATTTTATGTTTCATATATATAATTTTTTTTCTTACCTCACTCTTTTTGAGAGAATCTTCAGTATAAACAGAATCATACCCTTTTTAGAAATATAGCCTGTTTAAAACTAACGTATCCATAAATAGAAAAACATGAGCGGTAATGAACAAAAGTGAAGTAATACTTGATTACTCAGAATTCATTTTGAGCTGCATACTAATAACAATGTAGAGGTTACTATGTCACTTTGTCATTAGATGCTGTTATGTTTTAGGTCTTTGTCTACCTTTTTCCCTCACAGTTATCTGACCCTCAGTTTGGAGAGGCGCAGTTAGAGTATTCCATTATACCAGAGTTGTCAAACTTTTACTGTAAGTGGCCAGATAGTAAATGTTTTAGGACATATGGTTTCTGTCACAGTTATCAGCTGCCATTATAACTTGAATGCAGTCACAGAAAATATGTAAATGAATGCGTGTGGCTGTGTTCCAATGAAAATTTGCAACATAGGCTGCAGTCCAGATTTGGCCGACAGGTTGTAGTTTGCTAACCTCTGTGGTAGAATTAATTAGGCGTTTCACAAGCTCTGTCATATGTCCCCACCTGCTAGCATCTTTATTCTCTCCTGTAGTTACTACAGATGACTCTGTATTCCTTTTCTAAGTTCAATTGCAACTGATTCCCTAGAATATCCCTTCTGACCTGTTGAAGGGTATTGCTATTTCATTTCATTTCTTTTCTTTACTGTTTTTCCATTTTACTAGATCATTTTAATCAGAATTTGTTCATACTGTAATTTCTTCTACTTAGAAAAAACAGGAAGTAAACAAATAATAAGTGTACTTCAACTCTTATAACTCTTGAGATTCTTCTTTGGGAGAACTTGAACAAATTAACCGTACTACGGTTTACTTTTATTTTTCCATTTTCTCTGATCATGCTGATCAGCCTGTCTCTACTATGAACTTCACTAAAACTATTCCAGACAGTGTCATCAGTGATCTTTTTTTATTAGTTCAACATGGTCTTACACATTGAAGGGATTTGTTGCTACACATTCACGTATGCATACATCATAATAATATAACTTGAGCCCAGTCTATATCCATTATCTCCCCCTGCTTCATCCACTCCCCGCTCTTTTCTCCAGTGTAATTCCTCCTATTACATATGTAAACGTCCATATATTTTTTTATTAATTTTTGAATTTTCAAGATTTAAATGCCTGCATGAGTATTATTTGGCTTCTCAGGGGAGTCACGTGTACCATATAGAATTAATACCCCCTTTCACTGGTCATCTTGGTATCAAATCCAGTGATCAGTTCTCAGTTCTCTTTTACAGAATTGATTCCTTCCTTATTCTGGGAACATTTTCTTCATTCTGCTTTCAGAATTCTACATTCTTTTTTTTTTTTTAGAGAGAAGGACAGTGAGAGAGACAGAGAGAGAGAATCAATTTTTATTGAGTTTTTCACTTGGCTTTCGTTGCTCTGACACTTAGTTGTGTACGTGGGTGCTGGGGTTTGAACCCACGTACTTGCGCATGCCAGGCAAGCACCGTACCCACCGAGCCACCACTCCAGCCCCTCAGAATGCTACATTCTGATTATCTTAGTCTCACTGGTTATTTCTTTTCCATTTCATTTGCTGGTTCTTTCTCATCTTTTTCTTCTCAGTGTTGTTGTGTCTTGAGGCTCAAACTTGATACTTCTCTGTTTATTTACTCCTTATTGATTTTATCCTGTCCCAAATACATAAATTCATACATATATCTCTTCTTGACTTTTACATCCATATATGTGTGTGTATACGTATACATATACATATTCATATTTCTTATTAGTGCATTATAGTTTTACGTAATGTTGGGATTAGTTTTTCCCTTGACTCTTAAAAATTTAATTTTCTACCTAGACTTCTATCTTTATATCCAATTATGCATTGCCTACCACATTTCCAGTTAGATGTCAGATAGACATCTCAAATTTTACTTGACTGACACTGCCTTTATATTTCCCAGTTACTTTCACAGTCCTATTTTTCCCCCTTTAGTAAAGAGCACCTCAGTTCTTCCAGTTACTGAGGTCAGAATTTTTAGTTATCTTTGATATGTTTCTCTCTCTCAAAGAGAAAGTATATGAGCAAATCCAAATCTTATAGGTCCTTTTTTTTTCAGAATCTGATCATGCCTCATTGCCTCTGTCAAGCCACCATCATTTCTTATCTGGGTAATTCTCATATGTTAAAACTGGTTCCTTGCTTCTACTCTTAGACCTCTCTCAAATACTCTGTTCTTAACAAAGCAGCTGAAGTGGTTTCTTTAAAAAATAGTTCAGTTACTTCTCAGCTTCCCTAGCTTCTCATCTCATTTAGAATGAAATCAGAATCCTTACAGAATCATCCATCAAAGCCCAAGCCCTATCCCCACCCCACCCTCTTGGTTGAATTCAGGGCCCTATGCATGCTAGACAAGCACTCTACCACTAAGCTACTTCCCCAGCCTTTTTTTAAATTCTCATTTTGAGACAGGTTCTCTCTGAGTTGCCCAGACTGACCTCAAACTTGTGATCCTCCTGCCTCAGCCTCCTGAGTAGCTGGGAGTAGCATGTACCACCACACCTGCTCCCTTATTACTTCTTTGACCTTATTTTCTATTGTTTTGCCCTTCATGCTTTCTGTTCAGTTGTGCTGATATTCTTGCTTTTTCTCAAATAGGCTAGACATGTTGCGCTCTCAGGGTCTTGGCACTTAACTATTTCTCTACTTGGAGTACTGACTCACCTTCTGAAGATTTTGGCTCCAATAAGAGAGAGAGAGTGTGTGTGTGTGTGTATGTGGCTGGGAATGAACCCAGAACCTCTACATATGCCTGCATATACTGTATCACTGAGCCATTTCACCAACATTCAGAGAGACTTTTTCTTTTCTTTTTTAGAACAGAGAGAGAGGAAGAGAAAGAGAAAAAAATTTATTTAGCTTTCCATGTGACTTTGCTGCTCCAAGACTTCGTTCGTTGTGTACGTGGAGCTGGGGTTCCAACTTTGCATGCTTGCGCATGCCAGGCAAACGCCGTAACGGCTGAGCTACCGCTCCAGCCCTTAGTGAGACCTTTTTAAGTAAAGTCTCCCTGACTTCATATTTTAAATTGAATTCTCTGTTTCTGCCTTTTCTTTGCTACTTCATTGTTTTGTGCAAGGAAAACATTGTCACCTTTGAATATATTGCATACAACTTAGTTATTTTTTCATTTAAATAATGAGCAGGGTGTTAGCTCTGTGAGGGGAGGAATTTTTTTTTTCTGGTCTGTCCCATTCACTGCTGTATTCCCAATGCTTAAAACAAAGATTGGTACCTACTGACTGGTACCTATAAGCCCAGCACTACCCCAGATGCTGGTGTTACAGCAAGGAACATGTTAGGTATGGTTTTGCAGTATATATGCCAGTGGTAAAAACAGAAAATAAATTGGCAAATAAATAAAATATTGCCAGAGATAAAAGAATTACAAAAAAGGAATACGGAGGGATAAACAATATCTTCTTTCTTTTCAAGGAGGGGATGATTTACGGATTGAGGAAATGTCTTTCTGAAGTGGTGACATTTTAGCTGAAACAAAACATGAGAGGGGTTTAGCCATTTGAAGTATGAGGAAAAGAACATTTCAAGCAGGTGGCAAAGGCCTGAGATAAGAAAGCTAGAAAAGGGAGTATTTGAGGTATCGAGAGACGTGCCTTGCTGGAGTATTATTATGGTGAGATTTGAGGTCTCCAGAAGCTTATGTGTGAGATATGATGCAGGAAGGTTTAGAGTTGAAATGACTGGGTTATGAGAGCCTTAACCAAATCAGTGCATTAATCCATTTAAAAGAATTAACTGGGTGGTAACTGAAGGCAGGCAGGGTGTGGCTGGAGGAGGCGAGTCCTGGGGGTGTGCCTTTGGGGTTCATATTCTGTCCTTGTTGAGCAGAGCTCTCTGGTTCCTGGCGCCTTGCTTCCATCTGCTTTCCTCCGCCACACACTTCTGTGATGTTCTTGGCTTCACCTCAGACCCTGAGGAATGGAGTCAGCTGTCTGTGGACTAAGACTTTGAAAACTGTGAACCCCCAAAATAAATGTTTCCTTCTCTAGTAGTTCTTGTCAGGTTTTTTGGGCACAGCGGTAAAAAGCTGACTAAAACTGTTATATTTAGATAGGGAGAGGGATGTGAGATGAAATTGAAGAGAGGCCTAGGATAAGGTGTCTCTTTTTCGCTAGGATTCTGTAAAGAAATAAAGTTGTGTTTTAAGTGCCTTGGTGCTGTAGTCTGAATGTTTATGTCCCCAGTTCATATGCTGAAATTTTAGTACCAGATGGAGGTTGATGGCATTAGGATATAGGACTTTTAGAAGGTGATTAGGTCATGAAAGCATACCCCCCCATGAATGGGATTAGAATTCATATTAAAGAGATGCCAGAGAGTCCCCTCACCCCTTTCACCCTGTGAGGATGCAGAGAGAAGATGGCTATCTATGAACTAGGAAATGGGTCCTCACTAGATATCAGATATACTGATGCCTCCTTCTTGGCCTTGCTACCTTCTAGAACTCTGAGAAGTAAATTTAAGCCATCTAGTCTGTAGTAGATAGCTTACATGGAGAAGCTGTTCAATGGATAAGACACTTGAGAAGCCTCTAAGGAGTTTTTAGCAGAAGAGCATTGTAGTCTTTTATTCTCTCCTGCGCAGAGAATGGATTCAGAAGAGGGTGGTAGACGGGAGAGAAGCATGGGTACCAATTAGGAAGCATGTTGTTTTATTTTTTTAATTTTAATTTTTTTAAAACAGAGAGAGAAAGAGGATCAATTTTATTTATTTTTTTCATCTGGCCTTTGTTTCCCTGACATTTAGTTATATATGTGGTGCTGGGGTTTGAACCCGGGTTCTCACGCATGCCAGACAAGTGCCGTAACCGCTCAAGCCCAAGCCTGTTGTTTTAATTTGGTCTAGGAATAGTGATGGCCTGGGCTAAGATGATATGTGGATATGAGGATATGAGTGGGTATGAGGAGAGGAGGGGCAATATAAGATGTAGTTAGAAGACAGAATTGATCAGGCTTGCTTGTGGATTAATGGGGGAGCAAAGGAAAGAGGAATTGAGTAACCAAGTGGATTTTGGTGACATATACTAAGATGGGAAATTCTGAGAAGCAAAATTTTTAACCATTAGAGTCTTAACATCTGTGTTTATAGGCACAGAGCCAAATTGAGTAGTTTATATTATTTGGGGAAATTGAGGGAAATGAATTACATGTTGATACATGTTCTAATCAAATAGTCATTTCTTTTGATTTTTCTTCTCTCCCCTCATGTACTCCAAAATTGTAAGTAAAATCTGACTATTCCATGTCACTGCCACAGAAGGACAGAATGAAAGATGAAAATAATCTTTCTTCCCATACTGGATTCAGTAGACTCTTTCACTTTGGACCACTTAGTTCAGATTTTTCTTCAAAATCCTGCATATTAAAAATGAGGTTGCAGATTGTGTATGCTAATGTTGTAAATCAAACTTCAGATTGTTGCAGAAAAAATATTTATGTACTCTGTGAAGTTTGCCATACAGTGATTTAATCTGAAACACAAAGTCAGATATTTGAATAAGTGAGTAAATTAATTAAGAATGTGTTATGTACCTGTGTTCCCAATCTTGGTTGTTGAGAAGAATAAAAAATATAAAATAAAGCTGTAGAAAGGCTCTATTTAAAGAAGTTTATAAATAATCTGGAGAGTTAAATTTTAAAAAATAAAATGGCATAACAATATAATGCAGTTTGTGTGGCATGGCACATGCCCATGATCCTAGCTATTTGGTAGACTGAAGCAGGACTGCAAGTTAAAAGCTAGCCTCAGTAACTTAATGAACTTTAAGAAAAGGGCTAGAGATACAGCTCTGTGGTAGTGTGCTTGCCTAGCTTTCTCAGGACCCTAGGTTCAAAGCCAAGTACTACAAAAAAACCCCAAAAAACAAAAACCCCACCCTAACAGCAGTGGCTGCCCTTTACGTGGACATTCAAAGAAGGAAGGGATTAGTGTGTATTGCATATGTTTCATGTCCCTGTAGGGGGACAGAATTTTAAAGTTCAACCACTATTGAATTTAGGTAGAGGAAGAGGAATAACATCCTGGTGAAAGGAAACCATATGAACAAAGGTAAATAAAGGCATGTGTGTGAGGATAAACATCTTTTATATTAGGTACAGCTACGAGTCATAGTTGACAGCATAAGGAATGTTTCCCCTGAACGAGGAACAGTGTCTGTATTTTAATCTCTAATTATAAACTTGTTCATGCCATCCTACCTTACTAGTATATGGCTCACATGTACACTAGCATTTTGAATATTTCTGTATCTGTACTTAATTACTTGTGCATACCTTTCTGTTTTCTGAGTTTAGGTTGTTCATTAGGCTAAGTATGTCAGTTCTACAAAACTTTTTTTATGCATTTAGAATATAACAGGCATTAGTTCCTCGGATGAATTAAAAAACAACAACAACAATAACAAAAACCCCAAAACTTTAAACAGCTACAGAAAAAAAACAGCCCAAAGTGTTTTTTTCCAAGTCCTGAAAAGACAATAGCTATTTTGAGGGCACTTCCATAGGTCCTGCTTTGAAAGTAATAGTCTTAGAGGCTTTTGGTTTTGTTTTGCTTTGCTTTGCTTTATTTTCTAGATTCTTTATAGATTCTTCTTAGGCAGAACCTTGTGTTTTTTAGTAAGTTTTTCCTGCCACGTGCTGCTTTGTTGTTTTTATCTCCATTCATATGTGTTTTGTATGTCTTTTTTTCTGCGGAAAAAAGATTGGGTGATTCAAGGAATGAAGTTGTTATAGAAAAAAGTCGTGACTTAAGTTTTTCTATCTGAGTAATGTTACAAGTTACATGCTGAGTCACAAATATGGCTAAGCTAAAATCAGAGTTTTTTAATTCTTTGTTTAGTGTTTAAGCAACTGGAATGTAGTAAGTTGCACATAGATTCTTCTATAGAATGTCTTTGGTTTTTATTCTGTTGTAGAGCACAAACAACTCTCCAGAATGGTACCTTTTGATTCACTCTGTTCAGAATAACCTTATCCTTGGCATTTTGTCTTGGAAATTTCTTTGTATCCAATGTCTGATTCCTGGCCTATGTTAACATTGCCACTTCTCTGGTTCCTCACTTTTTATTTTAATTGTTACTCAGTCTTCTAATTTTCTCACATCTATTTTTACATTCTCCAATTTATCTTGCCTTCTGGTGCCATACTAAGAATATTTCTGAAATACTGCTTTTGTAATTTCTCTCTCATAAACTGCAGTGGCTCCTAGTTACCTTTCCTATCAAGTTCACATCTGTCCTCTAGTCTTTTCTTATATAGCTCCCTGTTATACATTCTCTCTTTGATCTAGACTCTGCAGCACTTTGAGAGCAAAACACTTTTCTTCCAACATTTGTTTTTCAATTTTAGATTATGTTTGCTCCTTTCTTATGTGTTTTAACTCCTTCACAAAACCTATCTTTTTGTGAAATAAATACAGTTAGCATTGATCCATCAACTCTGTCCTAAGTAATAGAAACCAAAGTGAACTACTGGCTCAAACTGAAAAGGAGAATTACTTTAAGGATACAGGATTCCTAGAATTCAAGGGCAGGAACATACAGACAGACCTCAGTGGTGGTGATGTTGCCACATGCAGTGTCAGGATACTTAATTTCAGTCAGGTTGCTTAGGACAGCCAGTGATTCTCTCCTTGTTGATGAGGTTTGTTGTTGGTGGTGGTGGTGTTGTTTTCTTTGCTGTACCATGCTGTCATTCCTTTAAAAAATTAACCTGTTACCAGTAGTTCAGAGACTATCTTTCTATAGATTTATATGTGGTTAACATAGACATAACATACAGTCGTTGGATCTTTCTCCTGACAAAAATGACAGAAATGAGGATCTTTACTCCTAATTTTAAAAATGTGCTGCTTTCCTTAATCTACAACTTCCTTTGTTTTAAAATTTAAAAATATCATTCAGAATAAATATCTTTCCAAGTCAGTTTAATACACATCTTCTTTCTCTCTTCCTTCCCCCAATCCCCATCCCCTTTTTCTTTTTCTTCACTGGCCAATAGTGGGCATTATAAATATAACATCCTGGGCCTGGGGATATAGCTCAGTGCTAGAGTTCCTGACTCACATGTGAGAGGGTGCCTAGGTTCAGTCCCCAGCACTACATAAAACAAAAATATGCAGCATCTATAAGAATCTGATTGGCAGAAGTTTTATTATTTTGCTTTGAATTCTAGTGAGGTTGGCCATATTTTCACTTAGATTCCTCTGTGACGTTGTGTTCTTTGCCCATTTTGAAATGTTTTCATTTTTATTGTGAAATATTTATATAAAAATGCATAAAATATATACATGGCTTAGATAATAAAATAAATTACATGTATACTAACTATTTAAGTTACATAATCAGTGTGTTGTCTTTGGTCCTATCCTCCCTTCTTCCAACCCATATGAAGCTGCCATTCTGACACTTTTGGTATTTTTATGACTATTAACTCAAAATTCTTTAGTTTTGAAAATTTGATATCAAGCCTGAATCTAGCTATGCAAGGGAATGGTAACAATGCTATTAGATGAAGACTCCCGGGGAAGCTAAGGTGAGCAAGGCACCTGAACCATAGTCTAACTTTAGCTTTTCTGGCAGTGTACTGGTGCCTCTGGTGGGGAAGTTGGTGTATAAAGTCATGAATGCATCCTAGGAACATTAGGGCTCACCATAATCAGAATTGGTTGAGTCTGTAGTGTGAACCAGATAGATACTGGATATCCGACAGAATGAGTAAGCTGATCTGAAATAACCAGGACTTCAGCTGATCTGAGTATAGGAGCATGAAGAGGAAAACAGAAAAATCATCAGTTTATGTCAACACAAGTCAAATACAGATAAGATCTGGATCTGGCTCATCTGGGAATTCTATTCTAAGGTTGAAAAGATGGTATGAACTTAGTGATGAGCGTTCAGTGTGTCTTGTCTTTAAATGTCCAAGATGTCTTATCTTTGGACTGCCTGCACCAATGTGATCTGGTGCCCAGCTGTTACCCTGGGATTTCCCTTTATTGTCATTTTGGGGGTATTTTCTCTTCTACATTTTGGTTCGTTATGCTGTTCATGTAGTGGACATTTTCATCCTGAAAACTGATTTCCTGGGGCTGGAGTGGTGGCTCAGTGGTTTCGGTGCTTGCCTGGCAAGCTCGAGGACCCAGGTTCAAACCCCAGCACCACGTACACAACTGAGTGTTGGAACAACGAAGGCCGTGTGAAAAACTAAATAAAGTTGTTTCTCTCTTTCTGTGTCATTCTCACTGTCCCTCTCTCTTTATAAAAAAAAAAAACTGATTTCCTACAATTCAGTACTTTAAAAATTGTTTTATTAATGATTGCTCTCCACTTTCTGTTTGTACTTTATTTCTGCACTTTTTTTTAACACTTTAATCAGTGTTAGAACTGAATTGCTCCCCTTAACTTTCTTGGTTCTCCTATTTTTTATCCTATATTTCTTCTCTATTTTCTGGGGTTATTTCACCTTAACCTTCCAAAGCTTCCATTTCTCCTCCTTTTTATCCTCCCCTTTGGGGTACTGGGGGATTAAATCCAGAAGCATTCTGCCTGCACACCCCCTTTTAAAAAAAAAAAATTATTTTGTAACAGGGTCTCCCAAGTTGCCCAGTCATGCCCCAAACTTGGAATTCTCCTGCCTCAGTAGGTGTGTTTACAGGTGTGTTCCACTGTGCCTAGATTTTTATTTCTTTTATTATTATTAAAATTTAATAATTTTTTGAGACAGGGGTTGGCCATGTTGCCTATGTTGCTCCTGCTGGCCTTGAACCCATGGTTCTTCTGATTCAGCCTCCTGAGTAGCTGGGCCTACAGGCATGTGCCATTGCTCCTGGTGTTTATTATATTTTTGTTCTCTTAGTGTTCCTTTTTTTGTAACATCCTATTATTTCTTATATGCCTAAGAAGTTAAAGAGTTTTAAGAAATGTCTTGTCTTGTGCTCAGTCCCTTTCCCCCACCCTGGGAGGAAGTCTGCTCTTTTCCCTCTGCTTTACTTTCTATAAAATAAAATCTGTCTACTACACTTGCAAAAAAAAAAAAAAGAAAGAAAGAAAGAAAGAAAAATGTTTGTCTCTGTTTTAAATATTACTTGTTTTCATTAATTTGGTCTGGATCATGAACTAATTTTCGAGGACTGCCTCAGATGTCTTTTCTGTGTGATTGAAATTTGACTTTACTGAAGTATTTACTTAATTTTTTTTTTTCACAGAGAGTACATATGTCGTTTATTCTGAGTCTAACTCAGAATGAAAGTCTTCCTGGACAAAGAATTATTTCTTGGGCTAATCCATTTCCTCCATAAAGCTGTTATTTCACTGTCTTCTAGCATTTATAATTCTGGTTAATGTTAGTATTGCTCAGGAAAAATTGAATACCATTTGAGGGACCTTGCCACCTTTTGGGTAGCATTTCATTATTATCTGTAAAAAAGTTTTTCCTAGGATAAATTCTAGATATTGAGTTTTGTAATTCTCCTTACTAGTAGTCTTGTTTGGCATTTGGGGAGCCTTTGATTTTGAAAATTTAAATTTTAAAAAGTGCAGTAGTTCCCCCCCCTTTGTTTTCAAAATCATTATTTCTTTCCCATATATTTTGCTCTCTCCGACATGACAGTGTGCCCTTGTTTTTATCAGTTTGTTATCTCAGGTCTTACTGAGACTGAGACTGCCAATTACAGGACTTTCCTCTTTTCCATGGACCTCATAGTTTGAAAGTAGTAAATAGAACATTCTAGAAAAAAAAATCATAAGTTTTGAATAAGGTGATGAGGTGTGTCTTTGTCCTTCCTAGGACAGTAATCATCCTTTTGTCTAGCCAGTCATGCTGTATGTGTACCTGCATCATTCACCTTGCCCTGCAAGCCTTGTGTCATCTTGCATCACACAGGAAGGGTGACTTACACAGTAAGAAACTAAGGCCACATTCACATAATTTTTATTACAGTATATCTTAATTGTTCTCTTGTTAATATTGTTCTCAGTTTCTTAAAATGCCTAATTTATAAATTAAGCTTTATCCTAGATATGTAATCATAGAGAAAAATACAGAATATATGAATTTTGGTTCCACTGGGAAATGTGGAATATATCCTCCCCAAGATAAGGGGGAGGACTACTCTGTTTTTAAGTTTATTTTTATTTATTTTTCATTGCAGTACCTTCTGTTATAGTTAATGTTTTTACTGTTAGATGGGAGGACTTGTGAGAGGCTTTTCTTGAGTATTCAAATCATTTCTTCTTCTGTGCAGCTATTACATCCACTGATGTTTCGGCTAATCGTTTCTGATGACATTGTTAGTTGAGTTCTTAGAGCATAAACCAATGTTTTCTCAGTTGAGAAATTTAGGCATTAATTTTTTTCTGACAGTATAGATGTAATAATTTAAATAGGCAGAGAAAGGACAGAACTCTTAGGCAGAAGATACCCATGGGTATAGGAAGATTAATCTTTGTTCAGAAGTAATTTCTTCTTTACATCTCTCCTGACAGCTGATGTTAGCAACCCCCTTCTTCCTCTGGCCTCTGGACCTAGCTCCGTCCTGATCATCTAGTCAAGACTCGCATTCTCTCCCAAGGTATGTTTAGTGGAAGGAGTGGGCAGTATTTTGTCAGCTCACTTCCTTATGTGTGTCATAACAGATATTCATTAAAGATTGGTTAATGAATGTCCCCTAGTGGATTTCCTCCTTAAAAATGATGGTTGGAGGGGCTGGACAGTGGCTCAGCAGTTGGAGTGCTTACCTCCTTGCATGTGCAAGGACCTGGTTCAAACCCCAGTACCATATACACAACTAAGTGTTGGGAAACAAAGGCCAGGTTAAAAAATAAATAAAATTGATTCACTCTCTCTCACTTAAAAAAAAGAAATGATGGTTGGAGCTGGGTGTGGTGTTCTGCGCTTATAGTTCATTTGCTTAGTAGGCTGAGACAGGAGGATTGCATGAGGCCAGGAGTTTAAGGCCAGTTTAGGAAACAGCCAGATCTCAGGTTTAAAAAAACAAAAACAAAAACTCTCACTAGACCTTTTTTTTTTGCAGGGGTAGGGTGCTACCAGAGATTGGACCCAGGGGTGCTTAACCACTGAGCCGCATCTCTCACTCTTTTTCATATTTTATTTTGAGACAGAGTCTTGCTAGATTGCTTTGAGCTTCAGCCTCCTGAGTTGGCTGGGATTACAGGTGTGCACCACTGCACCCAACTCGCTAGGCCATTTCTTAAACCAAACATCTTATAATATGCTTATGGAATGTTTTTCTAGTTCCTAGCCATTTTGTAGTATTTTCTTTATTGTGTTTATTTCAGTGGGTACTTGGGAGAATGGGGAATTAAAATGGCCTAATTTGCCATCTTGATGCAGGAAACTCCCCGGATTATTTTCACACTTTTAGAAAATCATCTTATTTCAAGACTTAAGATGTTGGTCATGTCTAGTGAGGTGTAACAGCTGTTTTAAGTAGCACATTTAAAAGTAGCAATCCTTGTTGGGGGAGTAGAGATTGAACTGTAACAAAAAGAACATTAACCTAATAAGTTGGAGGATTAAAGTTATGATAAAATTTCTCTTTACTTTTTGTACTTTATGTGACGTGTTCATGAAATATAGTATAGTTTTGGACCACAGGTGGCAACACTAGTATAGATTGTTATCAGGTATTATCTTTGGGGGCTGGAGTGCTGGCTCAGTAGTTACAGTGCTTGCTTGGCATGCACAAGGACACTGGTTCAAACCCCAGCACCTGGCTAAGTGTCAGAGCAAGTGTCAGAGCAATGAAAGCTACATGAAAAACTAAATAAAATTGATTCTCTCTTTCTCTCTCACTGTTCCTCTTTGCTTCCACATGCTTCCAGGTTGAATGTAGTTGAAGACAAAATAGATTGTCCAGACATTTGAAATTTGAGGGTAAGACATTTGAAATTTGAGGGTAAATTACTGAAAAGACAGAAACTACCCTCATATGGTATTTTACATATTTTAAATTAATTTTAAGAAGTATTGACATCCAGCATTAATTAATAGTTACCAGACTTAAAGCTAACTGGATTTCTTATTAAAGTGATCTCTTTTCTCAGCATTTTGCAGTTTTTGTTTGTTCAGCAAAAATGTTCCCAATACAGTGTTCTTATATTTGAACCTTGTTAGTCAGAACTTACATGAAGACTCAAGAAAACACCAACAGCCCAATTGATAAATGGGCCAAAGAGCTAAATAGAGACTTCTTACCAGAGGACATTGATCAAGCCAATGAATACATGAGAAAGTGCTCTAAATCATTAGTAATCAGAGAAATGCAAATGAAAACCACATTAAGATATCACCTTACACCAGTCAGAATGGCAAAGATGAAGAAAATAAACAACAATAG